>SSNP01000005.1:215230-229369 GCA_006937955.1 Pachypanchax playfairii
CACGCTGGAAACACACGCTGGACACACACTGGAAACACACGCTGGAAACACACGCTGGAAACACACTGGAAACACGCTGGAAACACGCTGGAAACACACACTGGAAACACACTGGAACACACGCTGGAAACACACTGGAAACACACGCTGGAAACGCACGCTGAAAACACACGCTGAAAACACCCTGGAAACACACGCTGAAAACACACGCTGAAAACACACGCTGAAAAACACGCTGAAAACACACGCTGAAAACACACGCTGAAAACACGCTGGAAACACACTGGAAACACACGCAGGAAACACACTGGAAACACACGCTGGAAACACACTGGAAACACACGCTGAAAACACACGCTGAAAACACACTCGAAACACACGCTGGAAACACACTCGAAACACACACTGGAAACACACGCTGAAAACACACGCTGAAAACACACGCTGAAAACACACGCTGAAAACACACGCTGGAAACACGCTGGAAACACACGCTGGAAACACACTGGAAACACACGCTGGAAACACACGCTGGAAACACACTGGAAACACACGCTGGAAACACACTGGAAACACACGCTGGAAACGCACGCTGAAAACACACTGGAAACACACGCTGAAAACACACGCTGAAAACACACTGGAAACACACGCTGGAAACACACTGGAAACACACGCTGGAAACACACGCTGGAAACACACTGGAAACACACGCTGGAAACACACTGGAAACACACTGAAAACACACGCTGGAAACACGCTGGAAACACACGCTGGAAACACACTGGAAACACACGCTGAAAACACACGCTGAAAACACACTGGAAACACACTGGAAACACACGCTGAAAACACACGCTGGAAACACACTGGAAACACACGCTGGAAACACACTGGAAACACACGCTGGAAACACACGCTGAAAACACACGCTGAAAACACACGCTGAAAACACACGCTGAAAACACACGCTGGAAACACGCTGGAAACACACGCTGGAAACACACTGGAAACACACACTGGAAACACGCTGGAAACACACGCTGGAAACACACTGGACACACACGCTGGAAACACACTGGAAACACGCTGGAAACACACGCTGGAAACACACTGGAAACACACGCTGAAAACACACGCTGAAAACACACTGGAAACACACGCTGGAAACACGCTGGAAACACACTGGAAACACACTGGACACACGCTGAAAACACACGCTGAAAACACACGCTGAAAACACGCTGGAAACACGCTGGAAACACACGCTGGAAACACACTGGAAACACACGCTGGAAACACACTGGAAACACACGCTGAAAACACACACTGAAAACACACTGGAAACACACGCTGGAAACACACTGGAAACACGCTGGAAACACACGCTGGAAACACACTGAAACACACGCTGGAAACACACTGGAAACACACGCTGGAAACACACTGGAAACACACGCTGAAAACACACGCTGAAAACACACGCTAAACACACGCTGAAAACACACGCTGAAAACACGCTGGAAACACACGCTGGAAACACACTGGAAACACGCTGGAAACACACGCTGAAAACACGCTGGAAACACACGCTGGAAACACACTGGAAACACACTGGAAACACACGCTGGAAACACACTGGAAACACGCTGGAAACACACGCTGGAAACACACTGGAAACACACGCTGGAAACACACTGGAAACACACGCTGAAAACACACGCTGAAAACACACTGGAAACACACACTGAAAACACACGCTGGAAACACACTGTAAACACACGCTGAAAACACACTGGAAACACACACTGGAAACACACTGGAAACACGCTGGAAACACACGCTGGAAACACACTGGAAACACACACTGGAAACACGCTGGAAACACACGCTGGAAACACACTGGAAACACACGCTGGAAACACACAGGAAACACACACTGAAAACACACGCTGAAAACACGCTGGAAACACACTGGAAACACACGCTCGAAACACACTGGAAACACACGCTCGAAACACACTCGAAAACACGCTGAAAACACACGCTGGAAACACACTGGAAACACACGCTGGAAACACACTGGAAACACACGCTGAAAACACACGCTGAAAACACACTGGAAACACACGCTGAAAACACACGCTGAAAACACACTGGAAACACACGCTGAAAACACACTGGAAACACACTGGAAACACACTGGAAACACACGCTGGAAACACACTGGAAACACACGCTGGAAACACACGCTGGAAACACACGCTGAAAACACACTGGAAACACATGCTGAAAACACGCTGGAAACACACGCTGGAAACACACTGGAAACACGCTGGAAACACACGCTGAAAACACGCTGGAAACACACTGGAAACACACGCTGAAAACACACGCTGAAAACACACTGGAAACACACGCTGGAAACACACTGGAAACACACGCTGAAAACACACGCTGAAAACACACTGGAAACACACGCTGGAAACACACTGGAAACACACGCTGAAAACACACTGGAAACACATGCTGAAAACACACGCTGAAAACACGCTGGAAACACACGCTGAAAACACGCTGGAAAAATACGTTTGTTGAACACAGCTGTAAATCAAATTTCATTCAGACGTGTTCACTTGCTCTTTGAACTTGTTTCATGTTCGGGAGAGTTTTTATTATTGACCATCCAGCATGTGTTTCAGTAATTACTCTGCAGAAGCAGAACACGCAGGTCTGTAACATGTAATAAACACACTGAGAGGAAAATAAGACACGCCTGAATGAGTCTTTAAACCAGATCCCCAGAAGAAAGTCTGGGTTTGTTGGACCTGCTCTGATCATGGTTTATCTTCTGCCTGGTGTCCTGCTTCCTGGTCCTGCAGGTTTACTTCCTGAAGGACCTTCTTTGCAGCTCTTGAAGTTTTGTGGTTGTCTGCAGTCTGGTCCGTGTTCTACAAAGCAGGCTGACATGCAGTTGAATATGTGGAGACACTGAAGTTCTGATCATGCTCACAACAGGACATTCTGTAGTCAGAACCGAGCCGGGATGGATCAGGAGCAGAGCCACATCTTTAAATGATTGGCTGGAATGAGCTGATTTTTATAACAAAGATTTGGGCTTAATATTATCAGCAAGGTTTAATGTTAGCTTTTATAAAAATGCAGAAGATGCCAACATACTAGAAGAGTTCCGAGGTTTCAGTGGAGCACAGCAGCCTGAAGCTCATCGTATCAGCTCTGAGCATCTCCTTCTTCAAACAGCCTCAGCAGACACATCTCCACTTATCTGCTCAGCCTTTGTTTGCTTTTATCTTCAGCGTCAGTCGGTAAAATCAGACTCTGATAAGACGAAACGCATTTCAGTTGGAGGAAAAGACAAATACTTTAACACAAGAGACGCCACATGTCAACTACGTTTCTTCAGATTGTTTTTCTCTCTGGAGCTTTAAATATTATCTGTTATCATCTTGTTTCCTAGAAGCAGCAGCTGGTTTGACACAGAACCAGATTTTCAGACCGGTCTCATCTTTTTGAATCCGTTTCAGATCAAGTTTCATATCTGCAGGTGAGTAAAACAGGAAGGACACAAGCAGGTTTCTCTTCCGCTACAAACCCAAAGTTTCATCCATAAAATGATTAAAACAAACTTTATCCTTAGTCGCATCAGTCTACTGAGTCTGATCCAGAACCTGATCCAGAGTCTGATCCAGAGTCTGATCCAGAGTCTGATCCAGAGTCTGATCCAGAACCTGATCCAGAGTCTGATCCAGAACCTGATCCAGAGTCTGATCCAGAACCTGATCCAGAGTCTGATCCAGAGTCTGATTCAAAGTCTGATCCAGAGTCTGATCCAGAGTCTGATCCAGAGTCTGATCCAGAGTCTGATCCAGAACCTGATCCAGAGTCTGATCCAGAGTCTGATCCAGAGTCTGATCCAGAGTCTGATCCAGAGTCTGATCCAGAGTCTGATCCAGAGTCTGATCCAGAATCTGATCCAGAGTCTGATCCAGAGTCTGATCCAGAGTCTGATCCAGAACCTGATCCAGAGTCTGATCCAGAGTCTGATCCAGAGTCTGATCCAGAGTCTGATCCAGAACCTGATCCAGAGTCTGATCCAGAGTCTGATTCAAAGTCTGATCCAGAGTCTGATCCAGAGTCTGATCCAGAGTCTGATCCAGAGTCTGATCCAGAGTCTGATCCAGAGTCTGATCCAGAACCTGATCCAGAGTCTGATTCAAAGTCTGATCCAGAGTCTGATCCAGAGTCTGATCAAGAGTCTGATCCAGAGTCTGATCCAGAGTCTGATCCAAAGTCTGATCCAGAGTCTGATCCAGAGTCTGATCCAGAGTCTGATCCAGAGTCTGATCCAAAACCTGATCAAGAGTCTGATCCAGAGTCTGATCAAGAGTCTGATCAAGAGTCTGATCAAGAGTCTGATCCAGAGTCTGATCCAGAGTCTGATCAAGAGTCTGATCCAGAGTTTGATCCAGAGTCTGATCCAAAACCTGATCCAGAGTCTGATCCAGAGTCTGATCCAAAACCTGATCCAGAACATAATCCAGAGTCTGATCAAGAGTCTGATCCAGAACATAATCCAGAGTCTGATCCAGAACATAATCCAGGGTCTGATCCAGTGACTTTAAACTTTAAAGTCCTGACTGTTGGGTTGGTTCTGGTCTCGTCTTTATTCAAGTCATTTTGCGTGATTGTTGTTCATTAAAAACTGAATTTTATCCACGTGTCAAGTGGATGACTTGTGTATCAGCTGCAGTTGATTTTAAATTCTCCTTCAGAACAAAAGAACGTTCTTTAACTCTACAGAAGATCAGCAGGTGAATTTAAACCTCAGAGAGGCAGATGGAGACCCCCACCCCGCCCCCCCACCCCCCATCCCCGGGCCTTGGATCACCAGTCCGGATAAAGTCTCAACTCAAGTCTCATCCAAGGAGCTTACAGCTGTAATTAAATCATTAACTTCTTGTCTGCGTGTCACAGTCGAGCCAAATTGACTTCCACCCGCCTCGTTTTCCATTTGAACACCAAATAATGATTTTCTGCCGTCTAATTACAAGCTCAACATCTGATCAAGCAGCATCCGACAGGGGAATTATCAGACAGGCCTGGCATTAGACCTCATCAACTCCAGTGCAGAATTATTACATCATGACACGTCTGCAGTCACATGGTCGACTGAGTGGCGCTCTGACAGTCTGCAGGATGGTGATGAGCTTCTCATCATCACCGACAGTTTGTGTTTGTTTGACCTGAAAAACCAAACAGTTCGACAACCACAAGAAACAAACTCTAGGGATGGTGTACAGTGTCTGTCAGTGGTGTTTAACAGGCAGGAATCATCCAATCAGACTGCAGCATGTTTGTGCATCATGTTACATGGAAGTGCTCGTCTTGCTGGCTTCATCCTGTCTCACAGAAACCGTCTCAGTTTGGGCTTTTAATCAGTGCTGCCTGCAGTAGCTTCCTGTCTCTCTGCTCTGCAGGTCTGCTGGGTCCACCTGTACAGCAGAAACACCTGGTTCCATGATGGCCGGGACTGACAGTCAGCCCGTGTACTGTTCTCTGATGGAGAACGTCACCAACACCACGTGATGCTAACAGCGCCAGGCTACAGACGGAACATCTTTACAAGCTTCTCAAACCTCATCACCATCTGAATCCTCCAGGTTTGGTCTGAGGGTCCGACTCCTCCTCCAGGTCTGGCCTGACTCCTCCTCCAGGTCTGGTCCGACTCCTCCTCCAGGTCTGGCCTGACTCCTCCTCCAGGTCTGGTCCGACTCCTCCTCCAGGTCTGGCCTGACTCCTCCTCCAGGTCTGGCCTGACTCCTCCTCCAGGTCCGGCCCGACTCCTCTGGGTTTAACCCGACTCCTCCTCCAGGTCTGTTCCGACTCCTCCTCCAGGTCTGGCCTGACTCCTCCTCCAGGTCTGGCCTGACTCCTCCTCCAGGTCTGGTCCGACTCCTCCTCCAGGTCTGGCCTGACTCCTCCTCCAGGTCTGTTCCGACTCCTCCTCCAGGTCTGGCCTGACTCCTCCTCCAGGTCTGGCATGACTCCTCCTCCAGGTCTGACCTGACTCCTCCTCCAGGTCCGGCCCGACTCCTCTGGGTTTAACCCGACTCCTCCTCCAGGTCTGTTCCGACTCCTCCTCCAGGTCTGTTCCGACTCCTCCTCCAGGTCTGGCCTGACTCCTCCTCCAGGTCTGGTCCGACTCCTCCTCCAGGTCTGGCCCGACTCCTCCTCCAGGTCTGGCCTGACTCCTCCTCCAGGTCTGGCCTGACTCCTCTGGGTTTAACCTGACTCCTCCGGGTTCAGTCTGATTCTTCCGGGTCAGGCCCGACTCTGTCAGTTCTGAAATCCAAACTCTAAAACCAACTTGTTGGTTCGCTTGAACAAAGACCTGCTGCTGTTTGTGGCGGCTGAGAGGACGACGACTCGTCACGGCACGTCGTCTCTTTGACCAGCTGCTGTGGGACAAAAATAAAGGTCAGAGTTCAAGTGATGAGTTCAGAGGTTTCAGCAATCGTCCAATCAAAGAGAAGAATGACCCCAGTGGGTTCAGGCAGAACTAGTCCTGGTTCTGCTGGTTCTTTAAACAGATGGATGTTTAATAACTTACAGAACCTGATGACATCACAGCTGGACTGAACTGTTCTGAGCCTGGACTGTTATGTGAAACTGGACTTGTAGGTTCTGTTTCAAGCTTTGAGAGGACCTGACAGGAACTGGTTCTGTATGAATAAAACTGAATTATACAGAATTAATAGAAGTTGTGTTTTTTTTCAAAGTTTAACATGTGATTCACATACAAACACAGTTTTTACTGAGAGAAACGCAAAATTTCATAAAGAAAAAAAAACATTTTTTATTTCTATAAAAATCAAACAGCTTGTTGTAACGATGACGTCTGTCCGCTGATGTTTAACAGGTGATTTACAGATGTTTCCAGTGGTTTCCAGCAGGATGGTGATGTCATATGAGGAGATCCAACGCGTCGTAAGAGGCTGACTGAGGCAACGCCCCAAACTCCAGGTGAAGCTGTCCATGACTACGAGAACGAGACAGTCTGAAAGACGGCAGAGCGAAACGCTGCATCCGGCGACCTCGACAGAAGCTCCCGTCTGTAACAACATCAGCATCACGTGAGTCTCACCTGAACCCATCATCTATCATTATACTCACAGTAGCAAAAGTGTCTGAAGCAGCTTAAAGTTCATTATTTAATTCTACTAAATGTAAAAACAAACATTTAAACCTCTTGCTGATCTAAAGAACACTGTAAAAACACTCGGTGGAGTTAAACTGGCTGGAAAGACGACTGTTAAAA
This sequence comes from Pachypanchax playfairii, assembly GCA_006937955.1. Classification (NCBI taxonomy): domain Eukaryota; kingdom Metazoa; phylum Chordata; class Actinopteri; order Cyprinodontiformes; family Aplocheilidae; genus Pachypanchax; species Pachypanchax playfairii. The sequence continues at coordinate 222,570 of SSNP01000005.1, forward strand.
GTGGAGCTTTTGTTTACCCTGGCTTCTTCAAACAGCCCACGTGCACCCCACATGCATGCGCACTCATACACAAGATCTTAATTTCTCCCGTCTTGATGTCAAACCAGCAGGATATACCATATATGGACACCGCAGACCAACGCTGCCGCCACACCCCTCTCCCCGCCCCTCTCCTGGCCTGGACAACTATAACAGAACGTGGTTATTCAACAGGTTATGACTCATTTATGAGAACATTTACTGACCTGGCTGAGAGTCTGGCTTAGTGAAGATGTCGGTGGTACCGGTCCAGTACTGAACGGCCGTCTTCCCATGATAATCTCTGATGTTGGTTTTAACGTCTGCTGGCAGGAAAAACAATCTGAATTCTGGGATGTTTCTGTTTTCACGGATTATTAAAGAAAACCTGTCAACAATCTGATAATCCAGTTTCCTTTTCTAAGACAGATTCCAGTGTGTTCGAGTGTTTCTCTTTTGGAAATCAGCTGTTTGGGTTCTCAGACTGTTTCAGGACTTCTCGTTGTTTGATGCTGCTGTGTGACAACGAGACGCTGTTCTCTGAGTTGCAGGACGTGAAATCTGGACTTTGGCTCATGTCGTCGTCTGGAGGCTGAAGGGAGCTGCTAATCGTTACCCTCGGTAACCAACTCCCACCATCAGACACACAGGACTCCGAGCTGAAACAGCATCTTGAGGTCCAGCTGACTTCAGATCAGCTGACTTCAGATCAGCTGACTTCAGATCAGCTGACGGGGAGTTTGTTGGAGGGAAATGAAGCTGAAACGTTCCAGTATAGAAAGAAACTCACAGATTTCACCTCTTTCTGTGTCTCATGGGTTTTTTACTGGAGACACTTAAGTGTATCATTTTGAACTCAGACTCAGAACAGAAGTGATGCAGAACAGTGGGCGGAGCCTGATAAACCACCAGAGCTGACCAATCAGACCAAGCTTTAACAGGACACTCCCAGAGTTGTTTAAATAGAAAAGAGCTGCTGTCCTGTGGGACTTGATCAGATGACTGAAGCTGTTAAAGAGGTTATAAGTCATTTCTCAGGTGTTTAGCTGAATCTCACCTGAGCACACCTGTAAGGGGAAGTTTTCTCTTCATCAAAGACACAGTAAGAAGTAGCTCTTTGTGGTTTGAGAAGGTTTGTGTGTTTATCTTAAAGAGACATTTTTATAATTTAAAGGCAAGTTTAAACGTTCTAATGAGTCAGTCTGATTCTGATGGGTCATGTGGGTCTGACAGGCCACCTGTCCAGGTGTAGCCCCGCCTCTCGCCCAATGACAGCTGTAGACACCTGTGACCCAGACAGGGACAAGCAGATACAGATAATGACTGACAAATAAACAGACAAACAAATAAACAACTAAACATAAACATCAGGTTTATAATTAACATTATTTGTGGAGATTTAATTTGAATAAATTTGGATTAAACAACTTTACGATGTTTCTTTTTAACCAACAAACATCTTTAAAGTTCCAAACCTCGTTCATCAGAGTGTTCGCACTAAAAGCTCAGCCACTCAAACCCGACACATCCAGAGAAAAACTAAAGGTCATTAAAGGTCACGACAGCCTAATCAGCTGATCCCATCCCAACCTGAAGTCTCTGGTTATTCTCCTTCCCTGATTGGTTCATTCCTCCACACTCACTGCTCTTTTCTTCTTTTTAAAAACACAGCCGCTTGTTTTCAACTCGGCTCACTGTCAAACTGTTTGAACTTTTGATTGGCAGCTCTGATCAGCTGTTTCATGTCCCTCGTCCTCCTCAGCCTTCCACACAGAGCCGTGTTTATGTCTGAGCCTGCAGCCCAAACGCCTGGATCAAACTGACAGTCTGGGAGAATCAGCTGGCTGGAGACTGGGCTGGGCTTCATTAGCAGCAGGATGAACTCCCGCCCCCTTCAGGGGAGCCGCAGGGAAGGCGGAGCAGGTTCGGACTGTCAGTCTGAATGTTGGCAGCAGCGATTTGCATCAGTAGTTTTTCAGCCCTGTGAGTCTGTGAGGCGTGGAGACGAAGAATCCCTCGCTGCCGGAGTCTCAGTGAGTGAATATTAAGTTGAAACGTGCATGTAAAGAATGTGTACACGTGCACGCTCACTGACAATAGAAAAACTATTTTTTCTGTCTCCAGAGACGAGTGATACGGTCTGCACCACAAAGAAAACAACAGTAAACAACAAAAATAACATGTTTCTGTTTAGCAAACAAAAACAAGGTGAAATTAAACTGTTTCCATCTTCAGTAACAAAAATCCTGTGAAGTTCAGACATGCAGAAAGTGTCAAAATGAAGTCAGGAAGTGTGGAATTGTGGGTAAGGGGGGGGGCGGAGTCTGGACTCACTGTGAGTGTTGATCAAAGTCTTGATGATGTTCTGGTGTCCATGTATGGAAGCAAGATGAAGAGCCGTGTAACCCTGAAAACAGAGTAACACACCTGCATGAAGCTCACACTCATGACTTCCAGGTAACATCAGCATTTCAAGTCCCGCCCCTTCTTGATAGTGATTGGTCAGTAAAATAAGTGACACTGTTGGCAGATAAGATGAAGTTCTCTTTAGAATGTTCTGCACAAAAGAGACAGAAACATACTGTAATAACTCTGTCCACGCCGTCCACTCTGTCCACACCAGCTACACTGTCCACTCTGTCCACACCAGTTGCACCGTCCACTGTCCACGCTAGCTACACCATCTACTCTGTCCACACCAGTTGCACCGTCCACTGTCCACTCTGTCCACACCATCTACTCTGTCCACACCAGTTGCACCGTCCACTGTCCACTCTGTCCACACCATCTACTCTGTCCACACCAGTTGCACCGTCCACTGTCCACTCTAGCTACACCATCTACTCTGTCCACACCAGTTGCACCGTCCACTGTCCACGCTAGCTACACCGTCCACTCTGTTCACACCAGCTCCACCATCCACTCTGTCTGGTTTTGGGTTTGTGGCGGTCGTGGTTCGTGCACTTTGATGAACAGACGCTGTTATCAACCTGTCAGCTGAGTGACAGAAAGAAGACCGTTTGAAGTCTGCATTCATTATGAAGATGGACATGCAGATCTCTGTAAACTCTCAGAACCACGTGGACTCACAGTGTGGACTGGAAACGGGCCCTACAGGCCTACTTGCTGTCCACTCCTCCTGCCGTCACATCAGCATCTTCATCTCACATCTCTGTAGTCTGAAGAGTTCTGATCAGAGGAGTCTGGATCCGAACAGATCGGAGTTCCGAGTAGGAGTTGTGTGCAGAAACGTCCTTCAGGTCAAAGTAATTTCATATTTATCCAAAAAACTGAGCTGCTTTTTAGTGTTCTGATCCACATTGAGTCTGGTATCAGAATTAGAGTCCATTTCAGCAGGAGGTCCTGAGAGAAGCTTCGTCGAGGTCAAACCTCAGCTGTGATCCAGTAAAGAGCCGAGGTTCTGTAAAACTGCTCCTTTGATCATAAAACCAGTGCAGGTGTGTTCTCCTGTGAACGACTCCAAACCTCCCAAAAACAATCAAACCAAAGCAGCTGAATTCAGTCACACCAGCTGCAGGTAGAAATGGTTTAAAATGGTGTGTACTAGTATAGACACACACAAGCCAACATAAGGAAAAGAGTTCTGAAGTGAGACCAGACATTAAGCTGTCAGGTTCAGTGTTTTGTGTGCTGTTTTCTGTGTCGGGTGAGTCATCTGCTTTCAGTGAAAAGCTACGTTGGAGAGTGAGGCAGAGGAGCAGGGTTGTATATAAGGAAGACGCTCATTCTTCGCCTGGTTGTTAACCTTCATGGTAGCTCCCGTGTGCCAACGCCTAGTGATAAATTCCTAGTGACTATTTTTGAGAAATGTTGTTTAGATTTCCCTGTGTGTGAATAACCCTGTTCTTCTCAGGACATCTGTACCCTGCTCCTTGTGTGTGTCCGAACACTCTCCCGTGTCCCAGTGTCTGATCTGCTTTAGCCCTGTCTTCCTCCCTCCGGCGTCCTCACCCGATCTGGACTCACCACCTCCCTGCACAGCACCATACTGGACCTGCCCCCCTTTCGAGCATCACCAGCACAAAATCTCCCATGAGTCAAACCTCTCCTTTCCCTGCAGTATCTCCTGATCTCTCCCTGTGGCAAACGAAACTAACTGTCCTCTCCTCTGCAGTTCTGGAACCCTCCCTGGTGCACCTGATCACCGAGCACATTTTACACTTGTAAATATATCTTGTAAATAAACCTTGTCACTTTTGCACCTGCGCTGGTTGTCTGAGTCCTGCAATGTGGGTCAACAAGATCACTGAGCCCGTGACAAAAGGAGGGAATTTTACACAGCAACTACAGCAATTAAGTTATAAAGTTAAAAAGTTTGATTTAAAGCTACAGTATGTTAGAATTAGACCTTGTTATCAAATCCAAATCCCATGTAGAAAAAAAATTTTTGTTCTCAGCCACTCACCCCCTCCCTGGTGTTTCTGTTGGGTTGCCAGTTCTGATGTTGATTCTCATTTTGTTTCTCTTGTATTTGTTCAGTTTTTGGGAATGTCTAAAGGCCTATTTGTTCAGCGTTGAGTTTTCCTAAGTGTGTTTGAATGCCCCATCACGTGCAGCTCGGCTGATCAGTAGGAAGGATGTGGCTTATTTTTGCTGCTGGTCGTTGTTGAATTACAGCTGCTTGTCATCATCAATTTATTTATAAAGCACATTTAAAAACTGCAGTGACGCAGACCAAAGTGCTGTACACAAATAAAAACAACAAATACAGAGATAAAAATAAACATACTATAAAAACATAAAAACACTAAAATAAGGTCAGCAAGGGGTCAGACTGCCCCAACAGAGTTAAAAGCCTGAGAATAAAAGTAAGTCTTTAAACGGATCTTAAAAATACTAAGAGACGGGGCGAGTCTGACCGTCAGGGGGAGCTGGTTCCATAAACTAGGGGCGCAAACTGAGAACGCCCGCTCACCGCGCGCCTTATAGCGGGCTGGACGAACCTGCAGCAAGTGCTGCTCAGAGGACCTCAGGGAACGCCTCGGGACATAGGGACAGAGAAGCTGCACCAAGTAGGGTGGCCCGAGCGCATGCAAAGATTTAAAAGCAAATAAAAGGATCTTGCAGCAGAATAGCATGATCAAAGGCTTGTGTTGAAGACTTGGCAGCCTTGCAGACTCACATGTGATTCGTTATGGAACCAGGAAGTCTGGACGTGTAAATAATGATTCTGGTCCGGACTAGCTTTTATAAAATGACAGAAACTAGGGACCACCCAGCTGACTGAGATCCAGATTTGTTACTATGTGACTTTATTTTTACATCGGTGGGACATTAAACTGCAAAGTGGTACCATCTCAAATATTTGATCATTTATTTAGTTACTATTTAGTTATTTTTTGTGTCATGTGGGTTTAAGCATGACTCACCCCCTTCAATCAGCAGCAGAGAGATGAAAGAAACACACAGTTAAACATCAAACATGAAACTCACCAGCAGAGAACATCTGGATGGAGGAACGATTCTGTTACATCTACAGAGATTTATAAACTCACATGCTGTTCAAGTGATGGATTCATGTCAACCAGGAAGAAGGAAATAAAAAATACAAACATATTACAACGTGTTTTACACACGAGTCATTTCATGATCAAACTAAAAAGGGTTTTTAGGGAGAATGAGAGCACAGCACATGCAGTTCAGGAAGGAGAGACTTTTATTTTGGTAGTTCAGGATTTAATCTCAATGAGCTACAAAATGACCTTTTTCTGAGACACGTTTGGTTTAAATAAGTTGTTCTAGTCAGACTTCAATTCAGCCTCCCGGGTCAAGATGAGAACATCTTTTATGATTTGCTAATATTGACATCTGTTTTTCATTAGGAGCTCCCACACGACGCGCCCTGTCACCTGTATTATCCATACATATGAAAATATAATTCAAATCAATAACTAAAAAACAGTAAATAAAGAAATCAGATGGAAGCAAAATGTTTGTATATTTTTCTTAAACCACCTCCCAGATGTTGAAAGCTGACGTACTCTGTGAAGCACATTGTTACAATGTGTTAGTCTGATATATTAAACCATCTCCAGACAAAGACCCACTGACTTGGAGCAGACTGAGTTCTTAGCTGTAAGGAAAGCCCCTGAACTAACCGGACATAATGAGCAGTAAATAAAATTATTGCATTTCTCAACTTACTGAAACATTTAATCACTCCTATAATCACTCCTGTCACTCAGTCCTGGAGAGAAAGCTCCAGTACAAGGAAACTTTACTTTGAAGGAGGATTTGAAACACATTTTGTTTTGGAGCTCCAGACAGGTGAGTTGTTTGGCATTAAAGTGCACGACAGGTGTTCATTCACACACACACACACTTACCGATCTGACATTGATATCGGCTCCAGAGTGAAGCATCATGTCCACGGCCTCCAGATGGCCCTGCTTGGCTGCCCAGTGAAGCGCCGTCTGAAAACACAAACACACACCTGCAGCACAAACTAAAACAGCTGACACACTGACTGCCCTGACACACACACATGCACACTCAAACATACACACAAACACACACTCACCCCATCCTACTGTTTTACTCACAAACTTGATGATCAAGGTGAATTGAAGGTAATTCGATGGCCGATCGATGGTGCATTGATGGTGGATTGATGGTGGATTGATGGTGGATTGATGGTGGATTGATGGTGCATTGATGGTGCATTGATGGTGGATTGATGGTGGATTGGTGGCGGATCGATGGTGCATTGATGGTGCATTGATGGTGCATTGATGGCAGATTGATTTTGCATTGACTGTCTC
>SSNP01000005.1:229410-239410 GCA_006937955.1 Pachypanchax playfairii
TGGTGGATTGATGGTGGATTGATGGTGCATTGATGGTGGATTGATGGTGGATTGATGGTGCATTGATGGTGGATTGATGGTGCATTGATGGTGGATCGATGGTGCATTGATGGCGGATCGATGGTGCATTGATGGTGCATTGATGGTGGATTGATGGTGGATTGATGGTGGATTGATGATGGATGAAAGGAAACAGAGGAAACATTTAGACTTGAACTCAGTAGCAACAGTCAGATTGAAACAAGCTGCTTCAGCTGAACATAAAAACCCTGAAACATTTTTTACACATGAACCAAGCAAGGGCATAGAATTAGCATGAACGGAAGGGACATGTCCACCAATATCAAGGGAAAAAAGAAGAAACAGGGCAGGGTTGAGTAGTTGATTCATAACTCCCCACAAATGCCAAGAACAAATCTACTCCCTTGGAACCTAGTGTTTGTTTGTCTGACAGATGGAACATGTTTAGTTTTAGGTTTCCACCATCACTGAATAATGTGTTGCTGATGGAAAACAAACAAGCTTTTCATTCGGTCAACAATTAGAAGAGCAGCTTGCTGGAGATGATGGAGGTTTATTTCATCCTGTATTGGTGGTTTGAAGCAGACTGACTGCTGGGACCAGACTGGTGGGGTGAGGCAGTGACTGGAGATGTTAGGTGGGGCTGCTGTTTTCATTAAAAGGTGCTAACTGAAGCTGACATCACCTGCCGAGCTCCTCCTGTGCTCAAAGAGTGAAACACATGAAAACACTCACAACACTGATATAATTAACTGCAGGTGATCCAGGTGAGAGAGAGAGAGAGAGAGAGTCGTCTCTATGATGGACAGTACTGAGCATCTTTAACCTGATGGACAGAGATGTTTGTTAAGCCAATCTGATATTCACACGTTATAAAAACATGATAGACTCGTGTCAGACTACCATCAAACCCTGTGGGGGGGGGGGCTTGAGCCGCTGGACATTCACTGACTCAGCGTTTAGGATGAACAGCATGGGATGCAGCAGGAGAATGATCGTAAACACAAGTACTGATTCCTGCAGGAGCCAACAAACACCTGTCTCACAAACAGCTGGATGACAGGTGAACTCAGACTGAGTGTGTTGCTGTTGTTGGTCTGTGTGTAGATGATTTGTGTGAATAAACAACAACTTACCCCCTTTGTGTAGAAGCAGGTTCACATTTCATGGGATCATCAGAGATATTCAGAAACAAAAGAAAAAATAGCTCATTTTACAAGAAGAAGAAATAAATCTCCAGAATAAAGGAGATTATTTCATGTTTACTCCTCATTGAATGTTTCATTCTCTATAATCAGCTGTTTCCTCTATAAGCTCTCGGCTCTTTGATGCTTCAACGTGTTGGAGGGCTGATAGATGTGAATGTTTGACATTTTTCATAAATCAGTGATTTTCTGCTGCAGGACGATTCAGGTGCTGCTGGTTTTATTTCACACACAAACAAAAGCTCAGAGAAACTTAAAGACAAGTTAATAAATTCTACATAAACATGAAAGAAAAAAAAGTGCAGATTTAACATTTTCTTCCAGACTTCTGGATGTAAAGGGATTTGTAGCTTTAGGATTCAAATGTTAATTGTGGACTTTCTAAAAGTTGTTAAATTGTAAAAGTTCACAGAATCTTGTTTTACTCACAGTGATGAAGTCCTAATGAGAGCAGACAGGAAACAGGACATCAAAATAAAAGCCTCAGACCAGAAAAACACAAACAGAAAAATTTTAATAAAGTGCTGACAGAACTGTCATTTACATCCTGTTTAAACCTCCTGATCTGGTCCTGTTTGAACCTTCTGATCTGGTTCTGTTTAAACCTCCTGATCTGGTCCTGTTTAGACCTTCTGATCTGGTCCTGTTTTAACCTTCTGATCTGGTTCTGTTTAAACCTCCTGATCTGGTCCTGTTTAAACCTCCTGATCTGGTCCTGTTTAAACCTCCTGATCTGGTTCTGTTTAAACCTCCTGATCTGGTCCTGTTTAAACCTCCTGATCTGGTTCTGTTTAAACCTCCTGATCTGGTCCTGTTTAAACCTCCTGATCTGGTCCTGTTTAAACCTCCTGATCTGGTCCTGTTTAAACCTCCTGATCTGGTCCTGTTTAGACCTTCTGATCTGGTCCTGTTTGAACCTTCTGATCTGGTCCTGTTTAGACCTTCTGATCTGGTCCTGTTTGAACCTTCTGATCTGGTCCTGTTTAGACCTTCTGATCTGGTCCTGTTTAGACCTTCTGATCTGGTCCTGTTTAAACCTCCTGATCTGGTCCTGTTTGAACCTTCTGATCTGGTTCTGTTTAAACCTCCTGATCTGGTCCTGTTTGAACCTTCTGATCTGGTTCTGTTTAAACCTCCTGATCTGGTCCTGTTTAGACCTTCTGATCTGGTCCTGTTTAGACCTTCTGATCTGGTCCTGTTTAAACCTCCTGATCTGGTCCTGTTTGAACCTTCTGATCTGGTCCTGTTTAAACCAGAAGAATAGTATCTAAAGGAAAAGGTTGAACATGTTGGCTTCTAACTGTTCTAATTCGACGGAGAACACATGACAGAACTAAAACAGGTTTTTGAGGTTCAAAGTGTTTTTAAAAGCAGACCTTCTTCAACACAAGGTTTGGGTCCTGAGAGAGCAGCAGGCGTTGGGCGGACAAGTTCCCCAGAGCTGAACTCCTCAGCCAGTTCTTCTCCAGAGGATCCATCTGCACCCTGTGGAACAGAGACTGGGAGGGGATCAGAGGAAACCGCAGAAGAAGAGATTGAATAGTTTGGGTGTGTCCCAGTTCAGTGTGTTCATACTTTGAAGAACACAGGTGATGATCAGGAGGTATAAAAATATTGAATCTTCTATTATTAACAACTGCACTGATTCAGCACTGTGCAGCCTTCTTGGCTCTCTTTGTTGGGCTTCATTTAGGTGGAGCGCATAAAAACTGGCATTGAGATGCTTAATGTGCACTTTGAAAGTTTCCCTTCAGTCAGTCATCTCTGCTTCTTTGCAACCTCTCATGCAAGCAGCACATTGTAAAACAAGAGGAGAGTCTACAGCCAGGTTGGTTTCTGCAGGTGTTCCATAAAAGAACTTGGTCTGGATTCTCCTCCATAAAGCAGGAAGTAAAAACCTCCAGAGTCAGATGAAGCAAACTTGTGTCCATGTTTTTGCATCCCAGTCCAGCGCCCTGATTGCCTTTTAGGATGAGGAGGGTCATGATGTCATTAGAGGTGTTTACAGGCCAGCACCACCCAGACCTTTAATCTGAAGCCTGTTGGGTTGTCGTCATTGTTTCCCTGATACCATTGTGTTAATTACTGTGACTGAGCAGCTCAGAGGGAAGCCGTCCTTCAACCAGACAGCACAGCAGGGCTCAGGTCACACGTTCTCCATCAGACCAAGTAAACACTCAGATATACCGTCACAAACACACAGAACGGAGCAAAACGTACACACAAGCCAAATGCTATGAAAAACTGAAGGAAGTAAAGGCATCTAGTGTGAAAGACAAACTGTTGTTCACATTAATAGTTTAAAGGTTGAAGGTTAAACCAAGTTTTAAGAATTATTTTCAATCAAAATTACCTGCCTGACTGTTTCACAGACATAGAGTTGATGAAGTTAAATGATTGTTGAAATGATTGTTCCTGCCACATCCAGCTACACATCAGTAGGAGGCCGTCAGCCAATGAGCAACCGGCGCTGCGTCCCAGATGGTGGTGATGATGTGACATCATCATGGGAACAGCAGCGAGACGGGACAATCTGTTTGTCTGGAAGCTCAAGGCTCTCTGCTGTTCAGAGTGTGCACACACACACACACACCTGCAAGCATGCACGCACGCACGCATGCACACACACACACACACACACACCTGCACGCATGCACGCACGCATGCACACACACACACACACACACACCTGCACGCATGCACACACACACACACACACACACACACATTCAGCTGCACACACAGACACACACACTCTCTCAGGATAAGCTTACCGTGACTGATGAAGCTGTGATGCTTCTCACGTCGTCTTCCTCACTCTGCAAAAATAAAAACACTTTCAGCACATATGTAAATAATTATTGAGACTTTTTACACACGTTTTCTTCACGTTCTGAAATGAAACTATAAAAACTAGAAATCAGTGCGAGTCTTCAGACTCGTGATCCAGCTGAACGACGTGGCCTCAGGCTGCTTCCTGCATGGCTCCTCGTTCTTCTCATGGATTTGTTTGGTTCGGTGGTTTGATACCTCCTTGGTGATGAACCTGATTATGTGAAACACACTAACTCTAAGCATTGTGGGAAATGACATTTGAAACTCTCGCCTCTTCCCTGCAGCACAGCGTCCTGGTGTTATGATGGACATAACTGTGCTGGTGTTGCTGAGGAGGAAGTCCCAAGAGAGGAAGAGGAGGTGGAAACTGCTCTTCATCTCCCTCATTAGTAATCCAGGACCCACTCAGTAGAGTGTCTCACTAAACGATTGTGTCTCACTGCAGAGGTGAATGAAAGGTAAGAAAACATGAGCTGAAGAATAAACTGGCTGTTTGAGTGCTGAAACATGAACATGAACAGAGAACTGACAGTTCAGTTTCATCCACTTCTTTTAAAAATTAAAAAATACTTTTCAGATTGTGCAGAAAAAAACACCAATAAGAGCTAAAAAAATACAATAAACATTTAATCATTGAATTTATTAAATAAAGTCATATTTGACCAGAGTAAATATTTAAACTATATCTGTAACGAGTGAATATCAGACTCTTCATCGCTGAGACGCTTCACGGCGACATTAAGGTGCAACTTTCTAGAAAAATAAAGTTAAAACAATGAGGTCCGCTACGGAAAATCTCCAACAGCAGCTCACTGTTCTCCATGTAGACACTCGTCCAACATGAAGACATGTCCTGGGTGAGATCATGTGATTTATTCCTCCTCATCGTCACTCATGCTGAAGCCTCAGCTCAGCAGCTTCGGAGGAATGGACTCAATGGGCTCCAGAACCCGCCCCCTCCTCCTCAGCAGGTCCAGAACCCGCACCCTCCTCCTCAGCAGGTCCAGAACCCGCACCCTCCTCCTCAGCAGGTCCAGAACCCGCCCCCTCCTCCTCAGCAGGTCCAGAACCCGCCCCCTCCTCCTCAGCAGGTCCAGGACCCGCACCCTCCTCCTCAGCAGGTCCAGAACCCGCCCCCTCCTCCTCAGCAGGTCCAGGACCTGCACCCTCCTCCTCAGCAGGTCCAGAACCCGCCCCCTCCTCCTCAGCAGGTCCAGAACCCGCCCCCTCCTCCTCAGCAGGTCCAGAACCTGCACCCTCCTTCTCAGCAGGTTCTAATATTTTTATAACCCATAAAGAACTAAATTAAATTCCAAATATTTTTGGTTCTGGAGGAAAGTTTCTGATGTGGAAACAGATCTTTGAGTGTTTGACCCGGATACTTCCCTTCAGCCTGAAACACCTGGTTTAACTATAACACCTGTGACAGGTGTGTGGTCTCTTTGACCCTCCAGCTGGTTAAAAGGATGAATCACATCTGATCCGTTTCAGGGATGAAAAATCTTCTCACATGAACATTTTTTTTCAGATTTGGCATTTTGACGTGTTGAAAGCTGTGAAAAGAGATTTTAATGAGAATCAGAACCATCTCACTGTATCATTATAGGATGTTTGGTAGCAGAAACTGGTCTTATGTAATCTGCTCCCTCATTCACTCACTCCACCGCCGCCTGATTGTTTCAGATAAAAAAGCCATTTTGGAGCCGGCGGCGTCTTCAGTTCTCCTGTGCGGCCCTCATTGTTGGAGCCTCAGGGGGGCCAATGAAGGTCAAGTGTATTATGATTATACTACAATATGATTCTGCAGGCTCCTTGTTGCCCCCGGCAACCCCTCCAGAGAGACGATGATGAAAGTGGAACATGAGTGTTTTGTTAAAAGGGCCGTTAGCTGTTGTTCAGTTTAGAGGTTGTCTGAGTGCCTTGAGGCTCGTTTTCAACACGAGGTCTTCACCTTAAACACGTGTTTAATGAGACTTTCAAAGAGGAAGATACAATTTCTTCAGCCAGCACAAGGAAGGTGGGCTGACCTGACCTGTTGATACCTGAGGCACCTGTTGAAAGATTGTCTTAAAACCTCCTGAAAACCCTGAAAGAACATCACTGGTCTGCAGGGACCTCTGGGTCTGCAGGACCTCTGGGTCTGCAGGGGCCACCACGTCTGCACGGACCTCTGGGTCTGTGGTGACCTCTGGGTCTGTGGCAACCTCTGGGTCTGCAGGGGCCACGGCGTCTGCAGGGACCTCTGGGTCTGCAGGACCTCTGGGTCTGCAGGGGCCACCACGTCTGCACGGACCTCTGGGTCTGCAGGGACCTCTGGGTCTGCGGGGACAGCCAGGTCTGCAGGGACAGCCAGGTCTGCAGGGACTGCCGGGAATGCAGATCTCTCTGCTCTCTGAGGAGCTGACCAGGTATTTGTGGGTGTGAGTGCTGCAGTAAAGACGACCTGTGTTTCATGAATCAGCTGATTCATCTGATCATGAGTCCAACAGATTGAACCCTCATAGTGTCAGTGTATGTGGACAACATGATGTGAAAGTCTGTGTCCAGCTCTGTGCAGCTTCATGGATCCTCACGTTCGATAGAAGAGCCAATGAGATGACAGAGATATTCTTATTTTAAATCACCAAACAGATTTAATCACATCAAGAAATGCTGATTCATGTAAAAGTTTGGTTAAAAGGTTTCAGCTGACACATTTTAACTGCTGGTCTATTTTTTCTCAAGTTTAACACACTTTCCATACAACAGAAATAAAAAACACTTCAAAGAAAAGCAAATATATTTGCCTTTTTATTTTAAAATGTTAGCCTGACCAATCAGATCCTCCTGCATTATGTTTAAATGCACGTCTTTGTAAAGTATTCTGTCAAAGATGTGGGCCTGATTGATCAGGTAATTAAAACCTCCACACACGTATCACATCCGAGCTCCACTCCAATGCCTCCAACAGCCTCCATTAGCATAAACAAAACAAGATGTTAGCGTTCCAAAGCAACGCAGCGGCGAGCCGTTCGGTACAATGAGACCTCAATCTGCAGTAGTTTAACATCTAACTGGGGCTGACTGTCATTTAACTGGGGGGACTGAAGTCCCAGTGGGGGACAACTATTACACAAACCCTCCCCAGTGAAACCCAGTGGAACATCATACTCATCAGTTTGATTTCATTTCATTATTTCTCTGTTTTCATGTCTGTTCTGTAAACAATGATGACACTTCAAAAAAGCTTCTAATTCAGATTGAATCCTGCACAAAAGCCTCATTTCACAGGGTTTAAACCGTCGTGTCGTGCAGTCACGCCGCACAGCTTCGTCCATCCACGCCGTGCAAGTTCTTCCTGTTCGATGACGCTGGCTTGAGACGGCGCTCTCTGTTTTTGTCATTTCTCTGATCATTCCACAGTCTGACCTCTAACCTCGGCGTGAACCTGCTGGGAGAAGAATTTTTCTCTGACCTTTTAACCTTTAACCCCATCAGCTGCATCTCTTAGGTCATTACTGATGTTGGTCCTTCCTGGTGTTGTGTTAACACACAGCTGTGTGTTAGTCTAGAGTCTGGTGTGTGTGCACGTGCATGTGTGCAGTGCTTCATCTGATGTTTAGTCATATTTGAATTTTAAAACAACTGAAAGATGTTTTCATGTGTTAAACTGTTTTGTGTTCTTGTGGTTCTGGATTAACACGCTGCATCATGTTTATGATCAGTTTAGCTTTATGACTCATGCAGACAAACAGGAAGTGGGACTGAAGAAAAGAGGGTTTATTATGATGACATTTTCAGTTTGGCTGCAGCTGTTGAGCTACTTCACATCCTGCTGCTGTTTGATCAAAGCTGCAGGTTCATGCATGTTCTTTCTTCACACATTGTTGCAGTAAAAACGTGTTTTTGCATTAAGCTACGTTTCATTTTTCATGCTGTCCTGTGTCAGACTTTCCCCTTCAGCAGAGATTAAAACTGTTGTGAGCAGGGTGAGAAGACCTCTCCAATAATCTGCTGCATATTGTTTCAGAGCGCCTGCAGCAGCAGAAGATGGAGGGCTAACCCTGATAAGGTGCCATCACCACCCAGCAGACAGCAAACCCCCGCTCAACATTCAGGCCTGTAAACTGTTTATCAGACACTAATGCTGGAGTCTAATCCTATTTGCATTCAGATTAGTTTCCTGTATCTCAGGATGGACTTATTTGAATTCTTCTGAGGGGTAAATAACTTTATGCATGATATCAGTATTTCATAATTCACATCAGTAAAGTCAATTTGGCTGAAGTGCTCCTGTGGCACAGAGCTGCAGACAAAACTTATTTAGAGTTACTTCACATCAGGAAGTATGGAAGTCTATTAGAAACCCTCACAGAACCGGCTCCAACCACACGCCTCCACCTCATGTCAGCATCCAGCTGGGGGGGGGAGGACTGCAGGTCTCTCCTGGTCCTGGTCAGATTAGCCTCGTCAGGGTCCAGAGAGACCGAGTGAAGTTGTGTTTTACTTCTTCAGAAACCATCCTGATCTCCAGAGACCAGCTGATCCATCAAGTCTTTATGAGCAAAAACAACTAAAACAGTTTGGATCTGACAGACCTGAATCTGATCCCCGTTTGTTTTTACACAAAACTTCCAGCTGTTGAGGACAGCTGAGCGTGATCTGGTTTGTACATCCAGCTCGAACGTGATTCTGTTCACTCACATTTCAACCAAAGCAGCTGTGATTATAATGGAACTAAGTCTTCTTGGTGTCGACCATCAGGACTGTTAACATCCATGTTAACAGAACAAAAGTTACACTGTCAAGAACAAAGAAGTTGTGTGTTTGTGATAAAAGGCAGTAAGATCCAGAATAGAAAGATATTGAGAACATCTCATGATGAAAACAGGAAACATCTTAAATCATGACTGATCTGCTTGAAACCACCAGCAGCAGAAACATTATCTGCAAAGAGCTTCTGAAAAGCAGAAACAGTGTCAGTGTGATGAAGACAGGCTGTCAGGACAGATCCTGATCAGAAGTCTCGTTTAAAGGAAGAACAAAGACGGTAAACATGGAGAAGAATCTACCTGAGAGCCGCGAGGAAGACGAGGCGAGTCATGAATAAAGATGAGCTACTGATGAATTCCCATCAGGCTTTTCTGTCTCTGGACTCACCTCCTCCATCTCACTGAAGACTAGCGCTGGGATGCTGTCACCTGACTCCTCAGGTTCACCCTGATTGGACAGCGTAGCTGTAAGGTCTAGGTGGGCGTGGTCTTGATCCAGACAGAACGCTGTTTGGAAACAGACGAGAGGAACATGATTAGATTCAGATTGTTTCTTTCTATTAATGTTTGTTTACCTGAAACGAACACCTGGCTGCTACAGGTGAGTCTGAACTCAGAGAAACACTAGAGGGCGCCGGTTCTACCTCAGATAGAGATAACGTGACCCTGATTTCTTACATCAGAACATAAAACGGTTCTAGACCTTATCAGGTTTAACCCATCAACAAGGGCCCAGAAACTGAGCTGGAACCAATCACCTGACCCGGGGCCCGAGACCTGACCCGGGGCCTGAGACCTGACCTGGGGCCCAGAAGCTGACCCGGGGCCTGAGACCTGACCTGGGGCCCAGAACCTGACCCGGGGCCTGAGACCTGACCCGGGGCCTGGGACCTGACCCGGGGCCTGAGACCTGACCTGGGGCCCAGAACCTGACCCGGGGCCTGAGACCTGACCTGGGGCCCGAGACCTGACCCGGGGCCTGAGCATAGTTCATCATTACTGATTTAATAAGTATTAGTGAGTAAAAAGTTTGGGGTATTTGTATAAGAACTGTGATTGGTCGTGTCTGGTTACGAGCTCCTGATTCAGCACATTTGCGTCGATCAATCCAACAACGAGCAGCAGCTTTTGTGGTAAAGTTGTCAGTTTCGGGACTGTTAGTTTCTTTATTTGGTCTGTGAGCGGCCT
>SSNP01000005.1:251910-268262 GCA_006937955.1 Pachypanchax playfairii
CTCCACCTTCACCCGTCCTGCTGAGAGGTGAAGCTCTGCTAATTATAGAACAAATAAGATTAAGGCTGATCTTTGACTCACTGAGCTGCTGTCAGGACACGATTTCTAACATTTACTCACAGACACCCATCAAAGACTTTCACTCTCATATTGAAGGATTATTGCAGTTATTTAAATAAAACTAAAACACAAAGAGTCTAATAATAATAATAATAATCTCTCTAAGCTAATAATTGATCACTGTGTGGGGCTTTGATGCTGATCAAGAAGCCCAACGGTTCTAAAATAAAATCCTCTTCATTAGTAGATGAAGGGGGACAGTCCAGGACCTGAACCTCCTTAATGCAGGTTACACAGCTGACAGGTGTACAGACTCAGCAACAAGCCACGCCCCTCGGGGCATTGCACCACGCCCAGTTGACTTCCACCCTGAACTGGGCCACGCCCACCTCAGTACAACAGCTATATCAGCAATTCTACATCTCTAAACAGATTCCGATTCATGTATTTAATGACACAACAGTAGGAGGAAGTTGTTTCCAGTACAGCATGACATGCTCACGTCTCTGTGTCCACACTCAACAATACAACACAAATACATATAGGGGAAATAATTATTTGATCCCTCGCTGATTTTGTAAGTTTGTCCAATGACAAAGAAAAGTCTCAGAACAGTATTATATTATTGGTAGGTTTATTTTAAGTGACAGATTCACATCAAAAGGAAAATTGAAAAAATAACTTTAAATAAAAGATAGAAACTGATTTGCATTTCATTGTGTGGAATATGTATTTGAACCCCTGCCAATCATTAAGAGTTCTAAAGGAGAGAGGGCTTTTGCTGTAGCTGCACCCAGACTGGAACAATTTACCTCCTCACATCAGATTCTCCACGAGCTCAGGAACTTTAAAATCTACTATTAAAGAACCCCTTCCATTAAAAACAGTGTTTCTGAGGTTCCTGTTGAATATTTTAGCTCCACAGGTGTTCTTACCTTCATAGTGGGTGAAAACAGGTCAACAACTTCTCTTTCAGTTTTAATCTCTCAAACTACACAGGTGGTGATAAAACCCGAGTTCTAACAGCCTGTATCTGTTTCATCACAACTCCTTTGTTCGTTAGTATTCATCAGCTCCTGCAGTTGAAACCACGCCTAGCATGCTGCTAGCTAAAAGCTATTAGCATAAGACGTAGCAAACAGGAAAAGAGAACGTCTGATGTTACCATGCAGTGAGCAGGAAACAGTATACCTTGCTCCCATAGGCTAGTTTGTTAGCCAATCAGAGTCCAGCAAATTAGAACAATTAATATTGATGAGTTTTAGCCGAAGCCAGACGCATTTTAACGCAGACAGATTGAAAGGTCTGTTAATCAGTGTTTCCTGAGGTTTTTTAGATTTAAAATGTTTCATATTACAGGTTAATACTTAAGAAATAACCACAAAGTCCTGAAATTTGTGTGAAATGACCTCTTTAAACCACCTCTCTTTGTCTTTTAACAAGGTTTAATCTGCTTGTTCTTATTAATGAAGTGTTTTATGTATTTTTAGAGCTTTTTATTCTGTTTTTTTATCCCGTTTTGTTGTTTTTATTCTCTTCTATTGTACAGCACTTTGGTCAATCTCACTTGTTTTTAAATGTGCTTTATAAATAAACCTGAATTGANCCCACGCACACACACACACACACACACACACCCACACACACACACACACACACACACACACACACACACACCCAAGTGTGTTTTGTTATCCTTATGGGGACCGTCCATTGACTTCCATTGATTTTAGTAACTAGATTTATACCTAACCCAAACCCTTTTACTAACCTTAACCATTACTGATCTATAACTAACCCTAAGACTAACTAAAACTCTATTCACACCATACCTATAAACCTAACCCCTAACCCTAAAAAGGGGAGTCCCCCTCATGGGGACCAGGCTTCGGTCCCCACAAGAACCCTCGGACCCCAGAAAGATAGTAAATGTCAGGAAACGGGTCCTCAGGAGGTCAGAAATACAAACCCACACACACACACACACACACACCCACACACACACACACACACACACACACCCACACACACACACACACACACACACACACACACACACACACACCCAAGTGTGTTTTGTTATCCTTATGGGGACCGTCCATTGACTTCCATTGATTTTAGTAACTAGATTTATACCTAACCCAAACCCTTTTACTAACCTTAACCATTACTGATCTATAACTAACCCTAAGACTAACTAAAACTCTATTCACACCATACCTATAAACCTAACCCCTAACCCTAAAAAGGGGAGTCCCCCTCATGGGGACCAGGCTTCGGTCCCCACAAGAACCCTCGGACCCCAGAAAGATAGTAAATGTCAGGAAACGGGTCCTCAGGAGGTCAGAAATACAAACCCACACACACACACACACACACACACACACACACACACACACACACACACACACACACACACACAATCTGTAGCTAATCTCTGAAGGCCTCAACAGCAAACCAAACAACAACGTTCCTGCTTCACTAATATAGAGACTTTGTTTTATGAATAAAAAAAGAACATTTACTGTCAAGAACAGTTTTAAAAAACTGTTAGTTTTTGATGACAGCTCTCTGGATCGGTCCGCACCGCTGTCTAACCCCGAACCTTTCCTCTGTCAGTCATCTTCAATTTTATGTCAGACAGAAATAAAACCTGGAATAAGGCTGAGATGAAAACATCCGTCTGGTACCAGATTTGAAAATAACGTCCAGAGACATGTTGGTGATGACATATTAACCAGATGATTGACAGCTGCTTCTCTAACTCACTTTCACTTTAACAGAGTGAAAACGTTTTGATAGTAACTGGACGGGAATCGACCCACTGCTCTGTTAACAGGTGGTTCAGCGGCTCGAACCTCCGAACTGAACCGATTCGGAACAACTAGTCAGGAGCGGAAAGAGTTTCTGAGAGCTGAAGGAGGTGCGTGTATGCGGAGAGGAGGAGTTCAGGTTCTCCTCCTCTTCAGTGTGTCTGCAGGTTTCGCGGCAGCCGGAGTGAAAAACTTGCATCAGCATCACAACCCGCACCTGCACACGCCTGCGATGCTCCTGCATGCCCCTCTAACTCTCCTCTTCCTCCGCTTCTCCTCCCGTCCCGGAGAAACGCGCGCTGTCGCTCTCAGATGTAACTTCGCCCGTGCGTAAAAGTCCTGCTCCGCGCGTCATGGCCTTTTCTCAGGGTTTCCTCTTCCAGCCGTCCGTGTCACTGGCTCTGCCCTTCAGCTCCGGGGTCATCTTGGGTCCGAGGACCGAGGAACTCGGCCGCTCCGCTGCTGGCTCCGCCTTCTCTCCATACTCTGCATCAGCTGCGTCTCCGGGTTTCAGCTCTCACCTTCCGTACGGCGGAGAGCCGCGGGCTACCGCGGACCTCAACTCCTTTGTGGTGAGTGTTCGAACGAGTCCGGTCCTGGGTTTCTGGAAACCTCGAGTAGACTAATAATTTAAGAGAACAGAGGACGATGTCAATAATAATAAAGAATATTTATGATTATTGTCATTATTATGAATTATTAACGATAATAACAACAATAATATAACTACTACTATACGACTGTGTAGTGAGTTGTATAGTAGTAGCCTATAGGCTACTACTATACAACTAATAATAATAATAATAACCCTGTTATTATTATTATATTATTATTATTATTATTATTATTATTATTATTATTATTATTATTATTATTATTATTATTATTATTATTGTTGTTGTTGTTGTTGAATTGTTATTATTGTACTATTATTATTATTAGTAGTAGTAGTAGTAGTGTTTGTATTGTAAGTATTACCAATAAATATTAATGATCTGTCGGTGGTTCTGTTTGGCAGAAAGATTTCCGTTCGAACGAATTTGAACATTTTTGGTTCCTTCTTTGATTTCTATAAAGTTTCTATAAAAACAAGCTGAATATTTGTTTATGTGTTTATTTGTTTGTTTGTGTCTTTAAGCGCATCTTTCTGTATAACTTGTTCTTATCGTCTGAACTTGTTTTAGTTAAATTCCAGCATATGCTGAATCTTTGTGCGCGCGCCTGCATTTTCTCTGAACGGAAATAAAACGTTTGACTTTTTGGTTCTCTGACCTCGTGCGTCCGGTGAGATTTAGAACCTGCTCAGACTCAGACACAAATCAAATTAATGTCATGATTGTATCTTGCAGAGTCCCGCCTACGAGTCATCCTCAGGCATCTCTGGGTCTTTGGACTACCACGCCTTTGGGCCCCTGGGGTCCTACCAGTACGGAGATCCCTCCTACAGAAAAAACGCCACGCGGGACGCCACGGCCACGCTGAAGGCCTGGCTGAACGAGCACAGGAAGAACCCGTACCCGACCAAGGGGGAGAAGATCATGCTGGCCATCATCACTAAGATGACACTGACGCAGGTGTCTACCTGGTTCGCCAACGCTCGGCGGAGGCTGAAGAAGGAGAACAAGATGACCTGGACCCCCCGCAACAGGAGCGAGGATGAGGAGGAAGAGGACAATATCGATCTGGAGCGCAATGAGGAGGACGAGGAGCCCATGAAGCTGAATGATGAAGAGATGGAGCTGAGGAGGGAGACAGGTGAGTGTTTGGTTCCACTTATTCTGCTGCTGTCAATCAGCTGCTAATAAACCGGGTTTGATGTGAAATAAAAGACTGAGACGTGAGAGTTCCACGCTGCTGTTCGTGGGTCGGATGTGGTAGACTTTCCCCAAAACCCGCTTGTTCCGGACAGAATCGATGAGTCCAGGTCCGAATTCAACCTGCAGCGGAACTGGGACACGGCTTGATCCACAATCAGACTTTTGTCTTTTTTATGTGCCCTTTTTATCACTAACATGTTTAAAGAGAATACAGCGTTTGACAGAACCGTCCAACAGCCGCCGGTCCAAAAAACCCGGAGTTTCGGTTTGTCCGAACTTCAGAACAAACTCGACGTTCAGTCATATGAAGAACTGGAAACTGTTCGTCCTCTGCAGCAGCTTCGAGTCTCCAGACCGAACCGGGTCACAGACGGTGAAACAGGCCATCTGTGATCCATCCTGCACCGACACCGGATTCCGGTTCCACTGATTTATTTTCATTATCATGAATTTGCTTCTTGATTAAACTTATAAATGGGTTTGTTTCAATATTTAGTAAATCTTTCTGAGCAAACTGAAACCTTCAGATATGACTGAGTGATCGATGATGATTGATCAGCTGATTGTGTGATGATCTTTTTGGTTCTGTTCTGATCCAGTTCTCTGGTCTCTGTTCAGTCTCCTGTCGGGATCCAGCTTCAGGATCCTGCCAGTTCTTGTTCCGGGATGATGCTGATCGACGTCTAACAGATACGGACTTGGACCTGAGGCTCCCACACATCCCAGGACCCGTCTCTGTGTATGGGGCCCCTCTTCAAAGTGGGCCCCAGAGGACACTCAGATTATCGAGGTCAGATTGCACGTTGTCACCGAGTCTGCTGTCTAAGGAGCAGGTGGATTTCTGCAGTTCTACCCTGGAACCTAACCTGAACCCCAAACCCAAATTGTGGTCCTTGGCTGAGATCGCCATGTCAGCAGACAAAAACACAGGAAGCAATGACTCATCACAGGGCAGAGGGCGGAGCTTGTTGTCCCACTGCCCCACCCCACCTCGTCACCTCTTGTATGCCTCTCCTTACATGGCCGGATACTCGAGCTTCAGCCTTCTGGGGCCCCTGCATGGGGGCCAACATTTAAATGGGTTGCAGAAAAAGATCAGAGACTGCCGACTGCTCAGCCAGAACCAAAACGAGCTGCACGAACTCAAGAGAGGCATGACGAATGTGTAGACTGCTGCTGCAGGGTCTCACCTCAGCCTGCAGACTCCCCTGGGTCCTGAGGGGCCTAGTCCAAGGTGTCCCCCGGGTTCTCCATGGACCAGTCGGTGGCACCACCTCAGAGGAACCTGCAGCTTTCAGACTTTTATTCAGAAACTGTTTTACAGCTTTTCTTTGTTGATGAGATGTAATCTTCCAGATGTTTTTTTGAACCAACATCACATCATTAAAAATAGTTTTATTAAGATGGTAGTGAGCGCCTGCGTTTGTCGACGATATCTTGTTGCTGCTTGACTTAAATACCGTTTCTCTGAGCAGGTTGGTGCATTCTGTTGTACCTTAATGGATGCAGCCAGGCCAGTTTGTTAAAAGGGATCCAATAAATTTTAATGTTCAAATATTTAATGTGTGAATGAACAGCTGCTGAACGCTGATAGAAATGAGCAGAAACCAGATGAAAGGACGTCAGCGATGGACTAAAATACAAATCAGCAGATAAACGAGTGCAGAGGATTCAGTCATCACTTCTTAATGTTATCAAGAAGGGTTTTCTTCAGTTTCATGGTACATTTACCACCTGAAAAGTTTTTATCATCCTTAAAGCTGAAATCCAGAGTTTCTCTCAGAGGCACCACTGAGGTGAAAAAAGTTAACATGTTGCACTTTTAAGTCCCGCCCAACTGTGTCCGTGATTCGATAGCCAGCGTCGGCTTTCAGACACTGCTTAAGAATGTGAATTATGATGTTTCTCCTACATTATATTACAGAACCGGGTCAGACTGTCACTTCATCATACAGACCTCCTGAAAAGGGGAAAACCTCGGACTGCAGCTTTAATAAAACCGAAACACATTGGAGCTTATTGAATGTTTCAGACAGCCAGAAACTCTGAAGCTGAAACCACAACTGTCATGTAATATTTCAGTTCATTTATTTTAGACTTAAAAACCAATAAAACCATTTAAAAACTCAGTAATAAGGAGTAAAAATACACACAAGGGAAGGAAGTTTCTGTGCAGCTGCTCATGTTCAAACTCAAATAATTTGCACGAAAACAAAAAATATGATTTTCAATAAAAAAAATGCAAATCAAATTTTATTTATACTGTACATTGTACACTTATAGCAACCCATCAGGCTTTTCAACAGGAATGGAATGTAATATGTAGTTAAACAGTAATAAAGATTCTAAATACACATGAGGTAAAGGATTGTGCATTTAGATGAGAGTCTGTAGTTGTCATCAAACGTTCACTTAAAATGTGAGAGACAGAATCTGAAAAAACAATCAGGAAATCACATTGTCTAATTATAAAGAATTTATTTGTATAGTCTTGTGGACAATAAATATTTGGACAATCAAAAAGTTGAACTCAATACTTTGTAACATGACCTCGGTTGGTAGTTCCAGAGGTCAGGTGTTTCCTGTAGATCTGGACCAGGTTTACACACTGGAGCAGGTGTTTAGTTCCACTCATACAGATCTTCTCTGTCATGTCATGTTTTGGGTCAACACAGACTTTTGAGAATTTCATATTTCTGATGGAGTCACTCATTAGTTGGGATGATGTGTTTGGGGTCATTATCATGCTGGAGGACTCAACCATGTTCCATCTTCAATGTTCTGACTGAAAGAAGGAGGTTTTATGTTCTTATACGGCTCGTTTATCCTCTCTTTAATACGGATCAGCCGTCTTGTCCCCTTTACAGAACAGCAGCCCCTATCATGATGTTTCTACCCCCGTGCTTCACCCTCCAAACACGTCCCACAAGGTGAGATCCTGCTTGGAGTTTCATGTGGAGGGAGATTGTCAGGGATCTTGTATTTCCTCTATTTTTTAATAATTGTACCAACAGCTGATCTGTTCTCACCGAGCTGCTTGTCTCTTGTAGAGAAGCTCATCCAGTCTTGTGCAGGTCTACAGTTTTATCACTGGTGTTCATTAGAATGCTCTCTGGTCTTGCCCAAGGTGGACAGGTAGCAGTCTGACAGTTTGAGGGTGTGGACACACTGGACAGGTGTCTTTTATACAGATAACCAGTTCAAACAGGTGAGGAGGATGGAAGAGCTTCTTACAGAACAAGTAACAGCTCTATGAGATCCAGAGTTCTTGCTGGTTGATGGGTGTTTAAATATTGTTTTCCACAAGATTAAACAAATAAAATATTTTAAAGTCATACTATGTGATTTCCTGATGGTTTTTATTCTGATTCTGTCTCCCACATTTTAACAAACTCTCGTCTTTTTAAGTGGAACAACTTGTACAATCAGTGGCTGTACAAATACTTTGTTACCCCACTGTGTATGTGTATAAATATGTTCACACATGTGTACACACACAGGCTTTAGGATGTTCCAGTTCTCTGGTGCACAAACACAGAAAGCAGCAGCTTCTCCTGATCTGGACCAGATGGCAGGTAAAACCAAATGATCCTGGTCTGCAGACCTGCAGGATCTAATTAACGGATTTAACATGTCTGTTATATAATGTGACACCAGGCTGTTCAAACCTTTATATACACAAACATTTCAATCTGATTCGGCCTTCAACAGGTACAATGATGTGATGGTGGAAAGGAACAGTTCCTCTTTAACAGGGAGAACCCTCCAGTAGAACCAGAACTAGGAGGGGTGGGCTTCGTCTGCTTCAGGCTTTAGAGGACACAGACAAATTACATTTTTATAACAATATATAGTTTTTGGAGCTGACAAGAGGACGGAATTTAAAATTTATTGTTGAAAGTTGTTTGATTCCGTGTTGCAGCCTCATTGCCAGTAAGACCATAATGTGCTGGTGTCTAAACAAATGGAACTATTAACCACGTCATATTTATTCTAAAGATAATGTGTAAAATCTCCATAAAGATATCAGATCTGCCTTCTGAGTGACTTCCTCAGTTCACTTACACAGTCATTTAAAAACACATTGTTTATTTCTGGCACGAAACCAACACGAGAAAAAAGTTCAAAATAAAAAAACTAACAAAACCATGAAAATGTCTCATGTGTTGTAAAGTCACAACTCAGACAGCAGAGAAGATGAAGGTCATCGTTTTGCTTTGAGCGTCCTCTGCTGTCCAACATTAAAACAAACTCTTTACATTTCAAGGTGTTTTCAATCTAACATCGTGACAGAATGAAGAAAAATAAAAAGATGAAACACACGTTTCATAAAACTAACAAGCCTGATGAATTCATTTGAATCAAGGTGTTTTGTCAACATGTAACAATAAACACCGAAGAGTCATTTAACATTTATTGTTATTTTCTTCCTACATATCAAGACATTTAGGCTGTTTGAACAAGATATTTACATATTCAAGCAGAGACGCTGTGAGATTATAATTATTATAATATGTTACAATATAACTGTTATAAATAACCTCCAGTTTATATACATAGGAAACACGAAGCTGTAGAAATAAGAATTAAATTATCATCAATAAATACTTAGAAATTAATTTTGTTCCAAATATAACAGCCATAAAAAGCACAATAATAACAATAACAGCTGATCACGGATCAGACAGTTCTTTAACCGTCAAAACAACCGGAAGTAGTCTTCCTCCCAGGCTACGCAGGTTCCGGGTGAGATACGCAGGTTGTGCTATTCTCTAACGGACACACGCACAGAGTTACGTTTCCGTGCGCGCTGGCTGCGGCTCGTACGTCAACAGCGTTTCTATTCCTACTTGTCAGAGGACCTTTAAACTGCCGCACAGCTGCGCCTCAGTCTGCGCTGCACGCGCCCCAAACCGCACCTTATCCGTCACACCTGCCACATAAACACATAATGAGCGACGAGGAGGACCTCCTGCAGAAAGTCCGAACCAGGTTCGAGGATCTTTGCCGAACTCTGAATATGGACGAAGAGGCGAGTGTCGAGGCGTGGAAGAGCTACGAGAACATCAGCAGGAACTTCACTCTGGAGGTAAACACACCTGGGCGGGTTCTGACGGAACCAGCACCTCGCTGTATTCAGGTGAGTGGGGTACAACAGGGATACTGGACCATTTAGGCTCCTGTGGACGATCTCAGGTCCTGGTTGACCCCCCCCTCCTCCAGAAGCAGCATTGAGACCAGAACCACATTGAGAACAAGAACACTGGATCAGATTACATGGACCGGGAGAACCAGATAGTCTGATCAGTTCTTTATAAACAGGGTCTCTAAAACCCATCAGAACTGGACTGAGAGGTTTACAGGACCCCCACAAGGGGGTTGTTGTTAGTTTATTTATTGATTCATCTGTCTGGTAACAGAATCAGTCGATTAGATTAGAGAGTGATCCGGATCCCCGTCTGGATCCAGGAACCCTTTAAAGGATTCTTTATTATTGTGAGGTCACATCATGGTGGACATGAGCTGCTTGATGGAGGTCTGTGCTTTCCAAGGGTCTTCTGGTTTTTACTTTAGACCAGGTCTAGATTAAAATCTGCTCTCACCTGAACGTTCCCGCCCATGTTCTTTTAGAGAGGTGATCAAAGTTGGATCCCGCCCCCTTTCTCCTGACTGTGTGCAGGGTAGCGAGCTGCACTGGTTGGCCTGTGCCCTCTACGTGGCCTGCAGGTCCTCGGTGCCAACGGTGGGAAGAGGTACCACCGAGGGGAACTACGTCTCTCTGACCAGAATCCTCCGGTGCTCAGAGATCAGGTCTGAGTTTGATAAGTGATGAATATTTAACAGGCAGGAAGTTGATGGGCTCTTTGATCGGTTTCTGATCTTCACTGTGTCTCCAGCCTTATCGAGTTCTTCAATAAGATGAAGAAGTGGCAGGATATGGTCAACCTGCCGCAGGACTTCCGTCAGAGCACCAACAAGTTGGAGAGAAACTTCACCGTGACGGCCGTCATCTTCAAGAAGTACGTCCCCATCTTCAAATCCATCTTCAGGAGCTCCTCAGAGGAACCACCACGAGTTCACCGCAGCCGCAAACAGAGGTGGGATGACGTGACCTCTGACCCTGTTTATTACTAAGATTATATTTGTATTTCTGCTGTTACGGGTTCATTGGTGTTAATTTATTAGAATTTTGGTTCTGTTTAGAAACAAAACCTGGTTCTGTGAACCCACAATGAAAACCGTCAGTAACGTGTGTGATAGACCCTGAAACTGCTGGCTGACGGCACAAGAACTGTGTAAACAATAAGAACGTGCTCCTGAGGCAGCAGCAGACAGGTAACAGCTTCCAGGTGAGCAGAGAGTATATATACAGGGAGAGGTGATTACTGACTGTCAGCAGCTGTGCTGATCAGTTAGAAACAGGTGTGAGACACCGTGTGGTCTGAATGACCGCAGAGATCATCTCCAGATAAATCAAACCTGTTGCCACGACACGGTACCGCAGTGAAACCAACTCAAACCAGGTGCTGTCGAGGATTTTTCTTCTAAATTGTGTAAAAGCTGTGAATCATTTTGGTTATAAGAGTCTTTAAAATGAAAAGCCGGGTGGGTCGTTTCACAGATCACGTTCCATCTTATATTTAGATTGTTTTTGTTTGTTTCCTAGACGTCATCCGTGTACAGTGAATGAAGTCTTTAACTTCTGCTGGGTGCTGTATGTCCATGCTAAAGGTAAAGATCTTCTGTTTCACACACTTTCAACATGTTGTTTCAGACCCGCTTGGCCTGCAGACATGATAAATCCCTCATGTTGGTTCTTGTTTCACTCTCAGGTAACTTCCCCATGATTAGTGACGACCTGGTGAACTCGTACCACCTGCTGCTGTGCGCGCTCGACCTCGTCCTCACCAACGCGCTGCTGTGCAACTCCAGGAAAGATCTACTCAACCCAAACTTCAAAGGTACAGTCAACTCATGATGTCATCCAACACTGATCCCGGATCAGCAAGACTCTGTTTCCTTCTGTGTGTCCCGTCTGTCGCTGGAACTAAACCTTCCACAGTCTCACAAGACAAAATCTGCTTTAAAAATGAGAAATTACAGGAAATAATAAACAAACAGGATTAAAGGCTGTAAAACATCAGACCCATCGTCTAGTTTAACTTGTTCTTCAGGATCAAACTGTTCTGGAATCAGACAAATATGAATATAAAACTATAAATAGGTTCTTTAAACATTTGATTCATCACTTCTGCTGTTTTCTGTTAGATGTTTCGTTGGTCTCAGACCTGAAGGAGTTTTAATGTCCCTGAACATGAAAGCTGCTCTTTAGTGAAGGAAATCTGCTTATCAGTCGTTTTCAGTGTTGAATTAAACTCATGAAATAAATCAAAATGAAGAAATTCGAGCCACTCAGTTCTCTAAAGCTCTGCAGCAGGTCTGCAGCAGGTCTATCAGCGCTACTCTCACTTCCTGTTGCCTCCTGCATTTCCTGTACTGATCTCCTCCCTCTCAGCCAGCGTCTTATCAACCAGCTGAAAGCTGCTGAGAGTAAAACACGCCAGGCTGTTCACGCCTGAAGCACACACACACACACACACACACACACACACACACACAGAGTCCATTGAGAAGAGCTGCAAAGTTCAGAAAACAAACACAACAACTAAAGTATCAGCAGGTTGAACTTTTTATTTCCACGTGATCCGAGTCAGAGACACCAGCAGAAATAAATCTGAAGCAGCGCTGCGTTAGAAACCATTTCTCTGCTGAGGCACTAAAAACTTCCTGCAAACCTGAAGCTGCAACCCCAGAACCTCCTGAGTGAGGACAGATCCAGCCAGGACGGTGAGGATGCATCCAGCCAGGAGGGTGAGGACGGACCCAGCCAGGACGGTGAGGACGGACCCAGCCAGGAGGGTGAGGACGGACCCAGCCAGGAGGGTGAGGACGGACCCAGCCAGGAGGGTGAGGACGGACCCAGCCAGGAGGGTGAGGACGGACCCAGCCAGGAAGATGAGGACAGATCCAGCCAGGACGGTGAGGATGCATCCAGCCAGGACGGTGAAGACGGGTCAGCCAGGACGGTGAGGACGGATCCAGCCAGGAGGGTGAGGACGGACCCAACCAGGAAGATGAGGACGGATCCAGCCAGGAAGGTGAGGACGGAACCAGTGAGGACAGATCCAGCCAGGACGGTGAAGACGGATCAGCCAGGACGGTGAGGACGGATCCAGCCAGGAGGGTGAGGACGGACCCAACCAGGAAGATGAGGACGGACCCAGCCAGGAAGATGAGGACGGATCCAGCCAGGACGACGAGGACAGATCCAGTGATGATAGATCCAGCCAGGACTGTGAGGATGGGTCCAGGGAGGACGGTGAGGACAGGAGGATAAATCGTGTCTTTTCTCTTTGAGTTTTTGAACCTTTTTCTGTCTGAATGATTCAGATTTAAGATGATCATCAATCTTTTAAAGTCTGCAAAATAAATATTTTAAATATTTAATAATAAAGTCTTCAGCAGCTAATCTAAAGAGATCCTACCTGTTAATCAGTGTGTTCTGGTCACCTTTGACCTTCCTGTGTGTCCCCCGTCCTGCAGGTCTCCCAGACGACTTCAGCAACAAGGACTACAGGCCGTCCTCAGGTCCCTTCTGTTTCATCGAGCAGCTGTGTGCGCTGCATGACGGCCTGGTTCTGGAGGCCAAAGGCGTCAAGGAGCACTTCTGGAAACCTTTCATCAAGAAGCTCTTCCATAAGAGAGTCAGTCCCACCTCCGTTCACTCACTCACTGCAGATGTGTTTTTACTTCCATCTCTCAGGTTTCATGTCTGAAGCTAAATAAACTCCATGTGATGAAGCTCCGCCCTCCGTGGCATGAGAACTCCGGGTAGCTAACGGTATTAAGCTCCATGTGATGAAGCTCCGCCCTCCGTGGCATGAGAACTCCGGGTAGCTAACGGTATTAAGCTCCATGTGATGAAGCTCCGCCCTCCGTGGCATGAGAACTCCGGGTAGCTAACGGTATTAAGCTCCATGTGATGAAGCTCCGCCCTCCGTGGCATGAGAACTCCGGGTAGCTAACGGTATTAAGCTCCATGTGATGAAGCTCCGCCCTCCGTGGCATGAGAACTCCGGGTAGCTAACGGTATTAAGCTCCATGTGATGAAGCTCCGCCCTCCGTGGCATGAGAACTCCGGGTAGCTAACGGTATTAAGCTCCATGTGATGAAGCTCCGCCCTCCGTGGCATGAGAACTCCGGGTAGCTAACGGTATTAAGCTCCATGTGATGAAGCTCCGCCCTCCGTGGCATGAGAACTCCGGGTAGCTAACGGTATTAAGCTCCATGTGATGAAGCTCCGCCCTCCGTGGCATGAGAACTCCGGGTAGCTAACGGTATTAAGCTCCATGTGATGAAGCTCCGCCCTCCGTGGCATGAGAACTCCGGGTAGCTAACGGTATTAAGCTCCATGTGATGAAGCTCCGCCCTCCGTGGCATGAGAACTCCGGGTAGCTAACGGTATTAAGCTCCATGTGATGAAGCTCCGCCCTCCGTGGCATGAGAACTCCGGGTAGCTAACGGTATTAAGCTCCATGTGATGAAGCTCCGCCCTCCGTGGCATGAGAACTCCGGGTAGCTAACGGTATTAAGCTCCATGTGATGAAGCTCCGCCCTCCGTGGCTTGAGAACTCCGGGTAGCTAACGGTATTAAACTCCATGTGATGAAGCTCCGCCCTCCGTGGCATGAGAACTCCGGGTAGCTAACGGTATTAAGCTCCATGTGATGAAGCTCCGCCCTCCGTGGCATGAGAACTCCGGGTGTGATGGTTTTTATCTCCAGCTGATTTCAAGTTGCTGTTTCTGTTGATCCTGCAGCTGTTTAACGTAGTTCATATGAGTTTCTTTGTTTTTTCAGTCTGACTGAAAGGAAACAGAAACATTGACTGACTCACGTTGATCTGCTCTTCCGTTCAGTCCAGCAGCCGTGTGCTCTGGTTCTGGTTTCGTTCAACACTTTGATTCCCTGATCCTGTTCATATTCTTCCACGTGGACTGACTCGCTGTCCGGTTTTCTCTTTTCACAGATTCTCAGAGGAAAAGAAGACAACCTGACTGGGTTTCTGGAGCCCATGAACTTTGGAGACAGTTTGTGAGTGTCTTTTGTTCAGAACTGAGGAGTTAGTTCTGATGATGCGGTTGTGAATGACGGGTTTATTCTGATCTCTCAGCCTGTCGCTCACTCGTCTCTATGAGGAACATGTTTTGGCCACAGGCGGTCTGGATGAGAGGATCTTCACCGGGGAGGGGGCCAGTGAGGACATTGGGACTCCAGAGCCGTGCCTGTGTGAGGGGGTGGAGAACCAGGATGGCGTCCCGTACAGGCTGAACACCAACCTGACTGTAAGCTACATCCTGTTTTGTCTTCCTCCTCAAGTCTTGTCCTGCCAACTTAACAGTGTTCCTCTCTGACCCCCCCCCCCCCCCCCCCCCCCCCCCCCCCCCCCCCCCCCCCCAGGCCTCCGCTCTGAGGGTCTCGACTCCTCTGACTGGGAGGAAGTACATCCATGAGACCTGCCTGGCGTCTCCTCTGTCCACTGCCATGAAGAGTGTTGGACGTCTTCACACTCTGCTGTCAGGAGCCAAACATGGGCCGAGCACCAAGCTGACACAGATTCTCAGGTGCTGGATCCGTCTCACTGCTGCCACTTCCTGTTCTGCAAAACAGATTTTATATTTTACTACATTTAAACACTTAGTGATGTAGAAGCTTCAGAACTTCAGCTGCCATCCAGATGTTTTACATCAGGACAGTAAACATCTGAAGGTCCAGCAGCATCTCGGTCAGGTTCAGGTCTCTGAAGGTCCACCAGCATCTCAGTCAGGTTCAGGTCTCTGAAGGTCCACCAGCATCTCAGTCAGGTTCAGGTCTCTGAAGGTCCACCAGCATCTCAGTCAGGTTCAGGTCTCTGTAGGTCCACCAGCATCTCAGTCAGGTTCAGGTCTCTGAAGGTCCACCAGCATCTCAGTCAGGTTCAGGTCTCCTGTAGATCAGCTGCCGTGTTTAGATCATGGTTCTGGTTCCTGACCCAGTTTGGTCTGAGCTTCATCTGTCAGACAGATGGACTCGTGTTCAGTAACACGTCGGTATGCAGAGGTCAGAGGTCAACTTAATGACTGTGTTCAGGTTCTGTGGCTGCAGAAGAAGCCCAGACCATCAGCCCTCCACCACCGTGCCGACAGCTGGGATGAGCAGTCTGTTCTGAAACATGCTGCTGTGCATTATGGGTAAACATCTGTAGTTCCAGGAGTTTTGTGGGTTGATGTTTTCAGATGATGTTTATTCCTGTATAGATTGTATTTAATGTTTCCACTAGCGTCGTTCTGTCAGCTGAAGCAGAACACGGTTCTGTGGTCCTGGTTCTAATGAAGGTCTCAGTAAGAGAAGTCCAGCATGTCGTGTTGCTTCAGATTCTTTTCCTCTGGTGTGATGACATAAACTACTACTACTACTACTGTCATTTAGCAGACGCTTTTATCCAAAGCGACTTACATTGAGAGAACATACAAGCAAGAATTCAAAGAGAAGGAAACAATATAAGGAGGCGGACTGTTTGGAGTCCAGTTTAATTCCGACGCTGATACATCAAGTGTATCAAAA
>SSNP01000005.1:268272-373690 GCA_006937955.1 Pachypanchax playfairii
TTTTTTTTTTTTTTTTTTTTTTTTTTTTTTTTTTTTTTTTTAGTGAGAGATAAATTCTCAAATCGCTATCATAAGTCATAAATTAATCCTACATTAAGACTGAAAGTGTTCTTTAAAGAGGTGAGTCTTAAGTCTGCTCTTAAAAGTAGCTGCAGACTCTGAGGATCGGACCGAGTTTGGTAGGTCATTCCACCATCGGGGGACAACAGAGGAGAAGAGTTTGGAACATGATCTCATGCCACGTTGTGGTGGAAGCGCTAGGCGTCTTTCAGCGGCTGAGCGTAGCTGACGCGTGGGAATGTAGGTTTGGATGAAGGAGTGAAGGTAAGTAGGAGCTGTGTGTGTTAGAGTCTGGTAAGCCAGAAGCAGAGCTTTGTATTTGATGCGTGCTGCAACTGGAAGCCAGTGCAGGGAAATGAGCAGCGGAGTGACATGAACATAAACTGTCGCTTTGGATCCTAGAAGCTGTTCCAGAGACCCCAGTGATGTCATCAGTCAGCGCCTGAAAGGCATGTTTGAGGTTTTCTTGCAGCATTATGAGGACAGCAGAGGGATGGAGAAAGGTGAGCAAACGAGCTGATTTCAGTAAACAGCTGATCAGCCAGTGTTTCTGAACAGACTTTGCCCTGACAGACATGGCCGTCAGGTTTTTCCACCTGGCTGAGGCGCTGTACTACCGGATCCTGGAGTCCATCATTGAGAGAGAGAAGATGATCCTGGGAGATGCAGACCTGTCTGTGAGTACATCATGTTTTAGACTCAGTCCAGGAACAAGGTTCTGGTCCTGTTCTAACTCTTGATCCAGTCCAGTTTGACCTGAATGAGATGGTAATGTTTGTGCTGCAGTGCATTCTGGAACAAGACACCTTCCACCGCTCTCTGCTGACCTGCTGCCTGGAGATTGTTACCTTCTCCTACAGACCTCCAGGAGACTTCCCCAACATGTTGAACATCTTCCAGCTTCCTGCTTATCACTTCTACAAGGTGCTGTTACACATCGACAGCGAGTTTCATCTGGTTCACTTCTGAGTTTATTTAAACTCTGTTTTCATTACCTGATTAATGATTCAGTTACTTTAAGTTTTATTTCATTTATCATTTTAAATCATTTTTATTTTTCATCAGGTTACAGAATAAAAACCACCAGCAGAATGTAAAACTGAACAATAACAATAACAGAAATGAACCGTAACAGTAGATGAAGTGATTAACGTCAGTATCTGAGTATAAAGTACACGTATCTCAGGTGATTTTACTTTGAACTTTACACACACTGCAGAACCAGCAGCTGTCTGGAATCAGATAATAAAGTTTACTTGTTGTTTTTATGTAGTTATGTGATTGTTTGTGTGTTCAGGTGATCGAGGTGTTGGTCCGGTCAGAGCAGGGTCTGTTTCGTGAGGTGGTGAAGCACCTGAACCAGGTGGAGGAGCAGGTTCTGGAGAGTCTGGCTTGGACCAGAGACTCCCCGTTGTGGCAGAGTCTCCATTCAGTCCAAGTTCCGTCCTGCCAGGAGGTCAGTGAACGAGATCAAACACACCCTGCACGGCGTTCTGCAGACACGTTGTCATCACGCTACACGGCAGTCAGAACGTCTCTCAGACGTTGACGGTTTGCAGCAGCTGCACGCCGTTTCCTTCCTCATCAGCTGTTTGAATCTGCTTTTATTGACGTTTTGTCTCTTCAGTTTGCTTTGAGCTTTAAAACTGCTGCATGATGAGGTTTCAGGTCATGTGTGTGCGTGTTTCAGGTCATGTGTGTGCGTGTTTCAGGTCGTGTGTGTGCGTGTTTCAGGTGATGCCTCCTCAGTATCTGGAACAAAACAATGAGCGCAGGACGTGCAGCTTTCCTCTCACACCAATCACACGCGGTCCAGACGTCGGCACCAGCAGCTCCATCAAAGGTCTAAATCATCTTCAGAGTTCATCTGCTGTTTGTGCTCGTCTTCATGTAGCTGCTGAAAGATCAAATTCTTCTTAATAATCCCCCCCCACACACACACACAGGTGCACCCCCCACCACTCTGCAGGACAGGTACAGCTCGCCCCCTGCTGGTGGGTTTCGCCGCCGTCTGTTTGTCGACCCAGTGGAGGGTGAGACTGGCGTCTCCTCCACCTGCTCCACCAACACATCACCAACCACCATCACAAAGACCAGCCAGCCCGGGCTCGTCACCGCCATCCCCGCCGGGCAGACCGTGGTGGCAACTGCTACCGTCACCGCTAACAACGGGCAGACTCTGACCATACCTGTGCAGGGTGAGGGACTGAAAACACTGAGTTTAACCACAACAGGTGAAGAAACACTCAGCGCTGACCTTTGACCTCTCTGCAGGGATACCCAATGAGAGTGGAGGTTTCACCTTCATTCCGGTGCAGGTGGGTGGAACCACGCTGCAGCCGCTGACCGCCCAGACTCTGACAGGTGCCCTCGCCTCACCTGTGACCAAACCAGCTGCCAAAGCAGCCGGCAGCCCTCTAAGGAAAGGTTCCCTGTCACTGTTCTTCAGGAAGGTACGTCTCACCTGTCTGACACACCCACTAACCACGGTCACACCAGGAGTTCATGAAGGTGTGGTATCTTCTCTCAGGTGTATCACCTGGCCAGTGTTCGTCTCAGAGATCTTTGTGCCAAACTGGACATCTCATCAGATCTGAGGAGGAAGATCTGGACGTGCTTTGAATATTCTCTGGTCCACTGTACAGACATGATGAAAGAGCGTCACCTGGACCAGCTGCTCATGTGTGCAGTTTATGTCATGACAAAGGTGTGTGTGTGTTTTCTGTTACATACATGAGCCACTTCACCTGTTCAGGTTTCACGCTTTGATTAAACTAACCTGAAAAAAGCAGTTTGCTGAAGGTGAGTTCACATTTTTAATGTGGGGCAGCAGAACACCTGCTCACTCCGGATCACACAGGTCCTGCAGGACCTGTAGGACCTGTAGGACGGAACTGCAGGACCTGTAGAACCTGCAGGACCTGTAGGACCTGTAGAACCTGCAGGACCTGTAGAACCTGTAGGATGGACCTGCAGGACCTGTAGAACCTGTAGGATGGACCTGCAGGACCTGTAGAACCTGTAGGACCTGTAGGACGGAACTGCAGGACCTGTAGGACCTGTAGAACCTGCAGGACCTGTAGAACCTGTAGGATGGACCTGCAGGACCTGTAGAACCTGCAGGACCTGTAGGACGGAACTGCAGGACCTGTAGGACGGAACTGCAGGACCTGTAGGACGGAACTGCAGGACCTGTAGAACCTGCAGGACCTGTAGAACCTGCAGGACCTGTAGGACGGACCTGCAGGAGAAAGAAGATCTGCTGGTGAGAGACGTTCTCTCCTCTAGAGGAGTGTTCTGTCCTGATGCTGCAGGGAGATACTGATCAGACTCTCACCTGAAAAGGCTGAAGCGCTCTTCAGGTGAGAGGCGGACTGAAAGGCATCACACCTAACGTGTCCTGAGAGGCTGCAGCAGGCAGAAAACTGTGTAAAAGTCTTAATCCATCCCTTCCTGCTGATGAACAGTATGTTAAACTCTTTGTTCCTGTCAGGTGACCAAAGAAGACAGATCCTTCCAGAACATCATGAAGTGTTACCGCAGCCAACCTCAGGCCAGCAGCAGCGTGAGAATCTCACACGTGCACGTGTTCAGCAGCTGATCATGCTGCTTCTGAACACACTAACCTGTGTGTGTGTGTGTTTTAGGTGTACAGGAGTGTGATGATCTCAGAGAAGAGGAGGCGACTCTCTGATGATGTCAACAAACTGGGTTCATCAGCTGATAGCAGCCAGGATCCAGGTCTGAACCTGAACCTGAACCTGAGTCCAACCCACGATCACAGTGAAGAAACACTAATGGACATGATGTTGTTTTATATTGTCCCTAATGTTGACCCCTGACCCTGATCCTAACCCCGACATTAACACTGTGTGTGTGTGTGTGTGTGTGTGTGTGTGTGTGTGTGTGTGTGTGTGTGTGTGTGTGTGTGTGTGTGTGTGTGTGTGTGTGTGTGTGTGTGTGTGTGTGTGTGTGTGTGTGTGTGTGTGTGTTTGTGTGCGTGCGTGCGTGCGTTGACGTGCGTGCGTGCGTTGACGTGCGTGCGTGCGTGCGTGTATTTCTGACCTCCTGGGGACCCGTTTCCTGACTTTTACTATCTTTCTGGGGTCCGAGGGTTCTTGTGGGGACCGAAGCCTGGTCCCCATGAGGGGGACTCCCCTTTTTAGGGTTAGGGGTTAGGTTTATAGGTATGGTGTGAATAGAGTTTTAGTTAGTCTTAGGGTTAGTTATAGATCAGTAATGGTTAAGGTTAGTAAAAGGGTTTGGGTTAGGTATAAATCTAGTTACTAAAATCAATGGAAGTCAATGGACGGTCCCCATAAGGATAACAAAACACACTTGTGTGTGTGTGTGTGTGTGTGTGTGTGTGTGTGTGTGTGTGTGTGGGGGGTGGGGGGGGGGGGGGGGGGGGGGGGGGGGGGCAGGGCTTCAGAGCGTTGGGGCCTCAGAGTGGTGCTGACAGTCTGCAGTTTCTTTTTAAGATAAAAACATTTTGCTTCACTCTGTCCAGCAGGAAGAAACATCTCTCCAGTTCCTGTCTGCTCCAGCAGCACCTTGTTGGCCCCCCAGTCCCACAGGAACTCCTCCTCTTCCTCACTAACTGGAGATGAAGAGCAGCGAGGAGACCTGATCCTCTTCTACAACAACATCTACATCAAACAGATGAGACAGTTTGCTCTCAGATATTCATCGAGTTCTCTGTCTGCAGCGGTACGACCTCACTCACGGCCCCGACCTCACTCACGGCCCCCGACCTCACTCACGGCCCCGACCTCACTCACGGGGCCCCGACCTCACTCACGGGGCCCCGACCTCACTCACGGGGCCCCGACCTCACTCACGGGGCCCCGACCTCACTCACGGGGCCCCGACCTCACTCACGGGGCCCCGACCTCACTCACGGCCCCCGACCGGGCCCCGACCTCACTCACGGCCCCCGACCTGACTCTCTGGCCCCCGACCTGACTGTCTGGCCCCAGACCTGACTCTCTGGCCCCCGACCTGACTCTCTGGCCCCCGACCTGACTCTCTGGCCCCCGACCTGACTCCCTGGCCCCCGACCTGACTCTCTGGCCCCCGACCTGACTTGCAGGCCCCCGACCTGACTCTCTGGCCCCCGACCTGACTCTCTGGCCCCCGACCTGACTCTCTGGCCCCCGACCTGACTTGCAGGCCCCCGACCTGACTCTCTGGCCCCCGACCTGACTTGCAGGCCCCCCACCTGACTCTCTGGCCCCCGACCTGACTCTCTGGCCCCCGACCTGACTCTCTGGCCCCCGACCTGACTCTCTGGCCCCCGACCTGACTTGCAGGCCCCCGACCTGACTCTCTGGCCCCCCACCTGACTCTCTGGCCCCCGACCTGACTCTCTGGCCCCCGCCCTGACTCTCTGGCCCCCGACCTGCCTCTCTGGCCCCCGACCTGACTTGCAGGCCTCCGACCTGACTCTCTGGCCCCCGACCTGACTCTCTGGCCCCCGACCTGACTAGCTGGCCCCCGACCTGACTCTCTGGCCCCCGACCTGACTTTCAGGCCCCCGACCTGACTCTCTGGCCCCCGACCTGACTCTCTTGCCCCCGACCTGACTCTCTGGCCCCCGACCTGTCTCTCTGGCCCCCGACCTGACTTGCAGGCCTCCGACCTGACTCTCTGGCCCCCGACCTGACTCTCTGGCCCCCGACCTGACTCTCTTGCCCCCGACCTGACTCTCTGGCCCCCGACCTGACTTGCAGGCCTCCGACCTGACTCTCTGGCCCCCGACCTGACTCTCTGGCCCCCGACCCGACTCTCTGGCCCCCGACCTGACTCCCTGGCCCCCGACCTGACTCTCTGGCCCCCGACCTGACTTGCAGGCCTCCGACCTGACTCTCTGGCCCCCGCCCTGACTCTCTGGCCCCCGACCTGACTTGCAGGCCCCCGACCTGACTCTCTGGCCCCCGACCTGACTTGCAGGCCCCCGACCTGACTCTCTGGCCCCCGACCTGACTCTCTGGCCCCCGACCTGACTCTCTGGCCCCCGACCTGACTTGCAGGCCTCCGACCTGACTCTCTGGCCCCCGACCTGACTTGCAGGCCCCCGACCTGACTCTCTGGCCCCCGACCTGACTCTCTGGCCCCCGACCTGACTTGCAGGCCCCCGACCTGACTCTCTGGCCCCCGACCTGACTTGCAGGCCTCCGACCTGACTCTCTGGCCCCCGACCTGACTCTCTGGCCCCCGACCTGACTCTCTGGCCCCCGACCTGACTCTCTGGCCCCCGACCTGACTCTCTGGCCCCCGACCTGACTTGCAGGCCTCCGACCTGACTCTCTGGCCCCCGACCCGCCTTGCAGGCCCCCGACCTGACTCTCTGGCCCCCGACCTGACTCTCTGGCCCCCGACCTCACTCACGGTCCCCGACCTGACTCTCTGGCCTCCGACCTGACTCTCTGGCCCCCGACCTGACTTGCAGGCCCCCGACCTGACTCTCTGGCCCCCGCCCTGACTCTCTGGCCCCCGACCTGACTCTCTGGCCCCCGACCTGACTTGCAGGCCCCCGACCTGACTCTCTGGCCCCAGACCTGACTTGCAGGCCCCCGACCTGACTCTCTGGCCCCCGACCTGACTCTCTGGCCCCCGACCTGACTTGCAGGCCTCCGACCTGACTTGCAGGCCTCCGACCTGACTCTCTGGCCCCCGACCTGACTCTCTGGCCCCCGACCTGGCTCTCTGGCCCCCGACCTGACTCTCTGGCCCCAGACCTGACTTGCAGTCCCCCGACCTGACTCTCTGGCCCCAGACCTGACTTGCAGGCCCCCGACCTGACTCTCTGGCCCCCGACCTGACTCCCTGGCCCCCGACCTGACTCTCTGGCCCCCGACCTGACTCTCTGGCCCCCGACCTGACTCTCTGGCCCCCGACCTGACTCACGGTCCCCGACCTGACTCTCTGGCCCCCGACCTGACTCTCTGGCCCCAGACCTGACTTGCAGTCCCCCGACCTGACTCTCTGGCCCCCGACCTGACTTGCTGGCCCCCGACCTGACTCTCTGGCCCCCGACCTGACTCCCTGGCCCCCGACCTGACTCTCTGGCCCCCGACCTGACTTGCAGGCCTCCGACCTGACTCTCTGGCCCCCGACCTGACTCGCAGGCCCCCGACCTGACTCTCTGGCTCCCGACCTGACTCTCTGGCCCCCGACCTGACTCTCTGGCCCCCGACCTGACTTGCAGGCCCCCGACCTGACTCTCTGGCCTCCGACCTGACTCTCTGGCCCCCGACCTGACTCTCTGGCCCCCGACCTGACTCTCTGGCCCCCGACCTGACTCTCTGGCCCCCGACCTGACTTGCAGGCCCCCGACCTGACTCTCTGGCCCCCGACCTGACTTGCAGGCCTCCGACCTGACTCTCTGGCCCCCGACCTGACTTGCAGGCCCCCGACCTGACTCTCTGGCCCCCCACCCGACTCTCTGGCCCCCGTCCTGACTCTCTGGCCCCCGACCTGTCTCTCTGGCCCCCGACCTGACTCTCTGGCCCCCGACCTGACTCTCTGGCCCCCGACCTGACTCTCTGGCCCCCGACCTGACTTGCAGGCCCCCGACCTGACTCTCTGGCCCCCGACCTGACTCTCTGGCCCCCGACCTGACTTGCAGGCCCCCGACCTGACTCTCTGGCCCCCGACCTGACTCTCTGGCCCCCGACCTGACTCTCTGGCCCCCGACCTGACTCTCTGGCCCCCGACCTGACTCTCTGGCCCCCGACCTGACTTGCAGGCCTCCGACCTGACTCTCTGGCCCCCGACCTGACTCTCTGGCCCCCGACCTGACTCTCTGGCCCCCCCCCTGACTCTCTGGCCCCCGACCTGACTCTCTGGCCCCAGACCTGACTTGCAGGCCCCCGACCTGACTCTCTGGCCCCCGACCTGACTTGCAGGCCCCCGACCTGACTCTCTGGCCCCCGCCCTGACTCCTGGCCCCCGACCTGACTCTCTGGCCCCCGACCTGACTCTCTGGCCCCCGACCTCACTCACGGTCCCCGACCTGACTCTCTGGCCCCCGACCTGACTCTCTGGCCCCAGACCTGACTTGCAGTCCCCCGACCTGACTCTCTGGCCCCAGACCTGACTTGCAGGCCCCCCACCTGACTCTCTGGCCCCCGACCTGACGTCTGGCCCCGACCTCACTCACGGCCCCCGACCTGACTCTCTGGCCCCCGACCTGACTCTCTGGCCCCCGACCTGACTCTCTGGCCCCCGACCTGACTCTCTGGCCCCCGACCTGACTTGCAGGCCCCCGACCTACTCTCTGGCCCCCGACCTGACTCTCAGGCCCCCGACCTGACTCTCTGGCCCCCGACCTGACTCTCTGGCCCCCGACCTGACTCTCTGGCCCCCGACCTGACTCTCTGGCCCCCGACCTGACTCTCTGGCCCCCGACCTGACTTGCAGGCCCCCGACCTGACTCTCTGGCCCCCGACCTGACTTTCTGGCCCCCGACCTGACTCTCTGGCCCCCGACCTGACTTTCTGGCCCCCGACCTGACTCTCTGGCCCCCGACCTGACTTGCAGGCCTCCGACCTGACTCTCTGGCCCCCGACCTG
Source organism: Pachypanchax playfairii (assembly GCA_006937955.1). Lineage (NCBI taxonomy): Eukaryota > Metazoa > Chordata > Actinopteri > Cyprinodontiformes > Aplocheilidae > Pachypanchax > Pachypanchax playfairii. The sequence goes on from SSNP01000005.1 coordinate 276,909, forward strand.
ACTTGCAGGCCCCCGACCTGACTCTCTGGCCCCCGACCTGACTCTCTGGCCCCCGACCTGCCTCTCTGGCCCCCGACCTGACTCTCTGGCCCCCGACCTGACTCTCTGGCCCCCGACCTGACTCTCTGGCCCCCGACCTGACTTGCAGGCCCCCGACCTGACTCTCTGGCCCCCGACCTGACTTGCAGGCCCCCGACCTGACTTTCTGGCCCCCGACCTGACTCTCTGGCCCCCGACCTGACTTGCAGGCCTCCGACCTGACTCTCTGGCCCCCGACCTGACGCTCTGGCCCCCGACCTGACTCTCTGGCCCCCGACCTGACTCTCTGGCCCCCGACCTGACTCTCTGGCCCCCGACCTGACTTGCAGGCCTCCGACCTGACTCTCTGGCCCCCGACCTGACTTGCAGGCCCCCGACCTGACTCGCTGGCCCCCGACCTGACTCTCTGGCCCCCGACCTGACTCTCTGGCCCCCGACCTGACTCTCTGGCCCCCGACCTGTCTCTCTGGCCCCCGACCTGACTCTCTGGCCCCCGACCTGACTCTCTGGCCCCCGACCTGACTTGCAGGCCTCCGACCTGACTCTCTGGCCCCCGACCTGACTTGCAGGTCCCCGACCTGACTCTCTGGCCCCCGACCTGACTTCTGGCCCCCGACCTGACTCTCTGGCCCCCGACCTGACTTGCAGGCCTCCGACCTGACTCTCTGGCCCCCGACCTGACTTGCAGGCCCCCGACCTGACTCTCTGGCCCCCGACCTGACTCTCTGGCCCCCGACCTGACTCTCTGGCCCCCGACCTGCCTCTCTGGCCCCCGACCTGACTCTCTGGCCCCCGACCTGACTCTCTGGCCCCCGACCTGACTCTCTGGCCCCCGACCTGACTCGCAGGCCGCCGACCTGACTCTCTGGCCCCCGACCTGACTCTCTGGCCCCCGACCTGCCTCTCTGGCCCCCGACCTGACTCTCTGGCCCCCGACCTGACTTGCAGGCCCCCGACCTGACTCTCTGGCCCCCGACCTGACTTGCAGGCCCCCGACCTGACTCTCTGGCCCCCGACCTGACTCTCTGGCCCCCGACCTGACTCGCAGGCCCCCGACCTGACTCTCTGGCCCCCGACCTGTCTCTCTGGCCCCCGACCTGACTCTCTGGCCCCCGACCTGACTCTCTGGCCCCCGACCTGACTTGCAGGCCCCCGACCTGACTCTCTGGCCCCCGACCTGACTCTCTGGCCCCCGACCTGACTCTCTGGCCCCCGACCTGACTCTCTGGCCCCCGACCTGACTCTCTGGCCCCCGACCTGACTCGCTGGCCCCCGACCTGACTCTCTGGCCCCCGACCTGACTCTCTGGCCCCCGACCTGACTTGCAGGCCCCCGACCTGACTCTCTGGCCCCCGACCTGACTCTCTGGCCCCCGACCTGACTCTCTGGCCCCCGACCTGACTCTCTGGCCCCCGACCTGACTTGCAGGCCTCCGACCTGACTCTCTGGCCCCCGACCTGACTCTCTGGCCCCCGACCTGACTCTCTGGCCCCCGACCTGACTCTCTGGCCCCCGACCTGACTCTCTGGCCCCCGACCTGACTTGCAGGCCCCCGACCTGACTCTCTGGCCCCCGACCTGACTTGCAGGCCCCCGACCTGACTCTCTGGCCCCCGACCTGACTCTCTGGCCCCCGACCTGACTCTCTGGCCCCCGACCTGACTCTCTGGCCCCCGACCTGACTCTCTGGCCCCCGACCCGACTCTCTGGCCCCCGACCTGACTCTCTGGCCCCCGACCTGACTCTCTGGCCCCCGACCTGACTTGCTGGCCTCCGACCTGACTCTCTGGCCCCCGACCTGCCTCTCTGGCCCCCGACCTGACTCTCTGGCCCCCGACCTGACTCTCTGGCCCCCGACCTGACTCTCTGGCCCCCGACCTGACTCGCTGGCCCCCGACCTGACTCTCTGGCCCCCGACCTGACTTGCAGGCCTCCGACCTGACTCTCTGGCCCCCGACCTGACTCTCTGGCCCCCGACCTGACTCTCTGGCCCCCGACCTGACTCTCTGGCCCCCGACCTGACTCTCTGGCCCCCGACCTGACTTGCAGGCCTCCGACCTGACTCTCTGGCCCCCGACCTGACTTGCAGGCCCCCGACCTGACTCTCTGGCCCCCGACCTGACTCTCTGGCCCCCGACCTGACTCTCTGGCCCCCGACCTGACTTGCAGGCCTCCGACCTGACTCTCTGGCCCCCGACCTGACTCTCTGGCCCCCGACCTGACTCTCTGGCCCCCGACCTGACTCTCTGGCCCCCGACCTGACTCTCTGGCCCCCGACCTGACTCGCAGGCCCCCGACCTGACTCTCTGGCCCCCGACCTGACTCTCTGGCCCCCGACCTGACTCTCTGGCCTCCGACCTGACTCTCTGGCCCCCGACCTGTCTCTCTGGCCCCCGACCTGACTTGCAGGCCCCCGACCTGACTCTCTGGCCCCCGACCTGACTCTCTGGCCCCCGACCTGACTTGCAGGCCCCCGACCTGACTCGCTGGCCCCCGACCTGACTCTCTGGCCCCCGACCTGACTCTCTGGCCCCCGACCTGACTCTCTGGCCCCCGACCTGACTCTCTGGCCCCCGACCTGACTTGCAGGCCTCCGACCTGACTCTCTGGCCCCCGACCTGACTTGCAGGCCCCCGACCTGACTCTCTGGCCCCCGACCTGACTCTCTGGCCCCCGACCTGACTCTCCGGCCCCCGACCTGACTCTCTGGCCCCCGACCTGACTCTCTGGCCCCCGACCTGACTCTCTGGCCCCCGACCTGACTTGCAGGCCCCCGACCTGACTCTCTGGCCCCCGACCTGACTTGCAGGCCCCCGACCTGACTCGCTGGCCCCCGACCTGACTTTCTGGCCCCCGACCTGACTCTCTGGCCCCCGACCTGACTCTCTGGCCCCCGACCTGACTCTCTGGCCCCCGACCTGACTCGCAGGCCCCCGACCTGACTCTCTGGCCCCCGACCTGACTTGCAGGCCCCCGACCTGACTCTCTGGCCCCCGACCTGACTCTCTGGCCCCCGACCTGACTCTCTGGCCCCCGACCTGACTCTCTGGCCCCCGACCTGACTCTCTGGCCCCCGACCTGACTTGCGGGCCCCCGACCTGACTCTCGGCCCGTGTTCATTAGATGGTTCTGTGGTTAGTTCGTGATGTGTTGGAGGTGTTTGTACGGAGATCTGATCAGATTTTAAAACATCCAGTAAATAATATAATTAATAATGTGACTAAATTAAAGACACAAAGACACGCTGTCACTTTGTCTCTGCAGGTGGAGTCCCCCCCCCTCTGTCCTTATCCCAGTCTGAGGACCGGCTCTCCTCGTCGGATGCTTCTGTCAAGCAAACACTCCATTTACATCTCACCTCACCAGTCAAGCTCCGCCCCCTCTCCAACAGACCCCCGTGACAGGATTTACTACTACGTCTGCAGCAGCCCCCCCAACGTGAGACTCAGTAGACACTCATGGACGGCCACAGTCTCCTCCCCTTCCGGTCGGCCCACAGGTCGAAAAAATAATGAATGGAAGTCAATAGAATGATAAAAGTTATTTTGTCTTTCATCTGGAATCACACATGATGTGAGTTTTGACTGTTTTTATCATGTGACTTCTGAGGTATTTGATTTTAAAAATTCACAATTAAAATGACTACAGATTGGTGGTCACATATGACATCACACAGAATCTCCACGTGTCTGGATTGATGGAGGTTTGATACTTCATCCTTGAAGAAAGATGTGAAGCTCGCTAAACTCACAGCCATGTTTCATCTTCGTCTTCTGCTTCGTCTCTGAGCGGTTTGGTGACGTCAGTTTGGCGTCAGCTGTTGTAGTCCGCTACGTGTTTTTACACAAAACCTAAAATAACTTTTGCTGCGTGTTGAAACTGATCGTTTTCTCTGTATCAAACCTTGTCTTTAGAATTCATCATATGTTCGATCCACGGTGCTTTTCAAACTGGATCAGAAAATAACTTTTATCTCTCCAATGACTCTCATTCATTATTTTGGCAGTAGGGGACCCATGGACCGGAAGTAGTAGGGCGTGTCTTATGCTCCCCATTACAACCTGTGTGTCTCCATAGCAACAGCAGCTGAGACTCATGGGTATTGTAGTGTTTAGAGGGAGAACCTGTAACCTGCTGTTCGTCCTGTCTCTTTATCATGTCCTTCTTTCCTTCCTCCTTTGTCCTTCTCTTCCACCCTCCGTCTTGTGTCCACTGTCTTGTGTCCCTACAGCGTCTCCAGGAGATCAACAGCATGATCCGGACCGGAGAGACTCCCACCAGGAAGCGCAGCATTCCTCTGGACGAGCAGACATCCCCCAAACGCATTTGTCCTGAAAACCACACTGCTCTGCTGCGCCGCCTGCAGGACATTGCCAACGACCGCAACTCCTCCCACTGACATTATCACCACGGTAACAGTCACTGTCACGTAAGTGCTGGACATTCTGAGCCGTTTGGTCACGTTCAGGTTTGTTTTTGTTGCTGATCAGGTGACGGGAGGGATTCGGATCAGAAACCGCCTGATGGGACCGTAAAGACAGGAAGTGATGTCTTTCCACTGCTGCAGATGTTTGATGTTTGAACTGATACGGACATTTTAATTATAGAAAATCAGATCAAATCTCTGAACCTGGTCCCTGAAAAACTCTGAATTTGTTTAGAATTCCAGCTTTATTCAGATTTCAGTTTGTTTCATCTGATCAGGTTTTTCTGGGTTTTATTTATTTATTTAATGTTTTCTAACTTGAATCTGGTTTAAAATCCTCGACCTTCCACAGAAGACTTAAAGTTAGAATTTAAGACGTGACAGAAAACATTTTTAAAAGATTTTATTCTCAAACAGCTGAAAGAGTCTCTAGACAGAAAGTTCTGGATTTGTTGCTAAATTTTAAATGTTTTATAGAAACGAGTGGACAGAAACGTTGAACGCTGAACACGCGTGTTTGTTCCATTCCATTTGTTTATTCTGACACAGGAAGTTTTCATTTAATCTTAAAGTATTTTAGCAGTTTATATTTGGTGTATTTTAGTATTTAAAACTTGTTTTTCCACTTTTGTTTCTAAATTACAAAACGAAATTATTTATTTTATTTAACTGGTAAAAAATGTTTAAATTAGATAACATGTTTATATTCTGTCACCATGAACATCTTCTTCAGTGTCAGCTAGAGAAAAGTGTAAATATCTGTATAGAAGAGACGTTATTTAATGAATCTGAGAGACGAAGTGCCTTTTAAAGCCCCTGGTTTATATCTGAACTCTTTCATTTCATTGTTACAGTGTGTTTTCTATGAAATGAATAAACATTTAAAAAGAAGGAAAAATTACATGAATGAAAATGCTGATCTGTGTAAAACAAACACAAAACTGTTGAGTTTTGGTGTGTAACACTTTTTAGTTTTTATCTGAAAAAAGGTGCTACATAAATAAACGTTATTTCCTGCGTCATGTCGTGTTTGTCCAATAAGCGCATGAACAGTTTGTGAAAGTTGGAACATTATAACTAGATACTGATCATATTTAAAGATTCTTCAGTAAAAGTGGAAACATGAAACTGTTAAAACTATTTGCAGATTTATTCTGCTGATGTCAGACATCAGGGTAAATGTGAAGAACTAATGCCATGCACAGATAGACCTTGGGTGGTGCTCGAGCACCTGCCCCTTGCCCTCAGACTGAGAAAGTGTCCTTTTGAAGGCAGAGAGCAGTACAATCAAGCTGCCAGCAGCAGGCAGTATGCCAGCAGAATGCAGTACAACCAAGCTGCCAGCAGAGGGCAGTATGCCAGCAGAATGCAGTACAACCAAGCTGCCAGCAGAGGGCAGTATGCCAACAGAGTGCCGTACAAACAAGCTGCCAGCAGAGGGCATTATGCCAACAGAGCACAGTACAAACAAACTGCCAGCAGAGGGCAGTATGCCAGCAGAGCATAGTACAAACAAGCTGCCAGCAGAGGGCAGTATGCCACCAGAGCACAGTACAACCAAGCTGCCAGCAGAGGGCAGTATGCCAACAGAATGCAGTACAAACAAACTACCAGCAGAGGGCAGTATGCCAACAGAGTGCAGGACAAACAAGCTGCCAGCAGAGGGCAGTATGCCACCAGAGCACAGTACAAACAAGCTGCCAGCAGAGGGCAGTATGCCAGCAGAATGCAGTACAAACAAGCTGCCAGCAGAGGGCAGTATGCCAGCAGAGCACAGTACAAACAAGCTGCCAGCAGAGGGCAGTATGCCAGCAGAGCACAGGATGAACAAGCTGCCAGCAGAGGGCAGTATGCCAGCAGAATGCAGTACAAACAAGCTGCCAGCAGAGGGCAGTATGCCAGCAGAGCACAGTACAACCAAGCTGCCAGCAGAGGGCAGTATGCCAACAGAGCACAGTACAAACAAGCTGCCAGCAGAGGGCAGTATGCCAGCAGAGCACAGTACAACCAAGCTGCCAGCAGAGGGCAGTATGCCAGCAGAATGCAGTACAAACAAGCTGCCAGCAGAGGGCAGTATGCCAGCAGAGCACAGTACAAACAAGCTGCCAGCAGAGGGCAGTATGCCAGCAGAGCACAGTACAACCAAGCTGCCAGCAGAGGGCAGTATGCCACCAGAGCACAGTACAAACAAGCTGCCAGCAGAGGGCAGTATGCCAACAGAGTGCAGTACAAACAAACTGCCAGCAGAGGGCAGTATGCCAGCAGAGCACAGTACAAACAAGCTGCCAGCAGAGGGCAGTATGCCAGCAGAGCACAGTACAACCAAGCTGCCAGCAGAGGGCAGTATGCCAGCAGAATGCAGTACAAACAAGCTGCCAGCAGAGGGCAGTATGCCAGCAGAATGCAGTACAAACAAGCTGCCAGCAGAGGGCAGTATGCCAGCAGAATGCAGTACAAACAAGCTGCCAGCAGAGGGCAGTATGCCAGCAGAATGCAGTACAAACAAGCTGCCAGCAGAGGGCAGTATGCCAGCAGAGCACAGTACAAACAAGGAAAAGTTACACAGCAAGTATAGATATATTTAAAAAAACAGAATAAATAACAAACTAGAATTCATTACATAAAATTAAAAGCAATGGCTTTATTTTAAAATGACAATTTGCTTTATATTACCTAAACATTTCTAATCAGAAGCATGAAACGGACTGTTTTCAACTATAAAGTGTATTGACTCATGTAAACCACAACAGGGAGACTGCTTGCCTACATTTGAAACGTATATAGTCTTGCAATTACTCAGTCTGTCCACACAGGGGTGCAAAGTGAGCTTCAGTAAAGATGGACAAGATAAAAAGACAATGAGCAGCAGAAGGCATTATGCCAGTGGAATGTAGTACAAACAAGCTGCCAGCAGAGGGCAGTATGCCACCAGAGCACAGTACAAACAAGCTGCCAGCAGAGGGCAGTATGCCAACAGAATGCAGTACAAACAAACTACCAGCAGAGGGCAGTATGCCACCAGAGCACAGTACAAACAAGCTGCCAGCAGAGGGCAGTATGCCAGCAGAGCACAGTACAACCAAGCTGCCAGCAGAGGGCAGTATGCCAACAGAATGCAGTACAAACAAACTACCAGCAGAGGGCAGTATGCCAACAGAATGCAGTACAAACAAACTACCAGCAGAGGGCAGTATGCCACCAGAGCACAGTACAACCAAGCTGCCAGCAGAGGGCAGTATGCCACCAGAGCACAGTACAAACAAGCTGCCAGCAGAGGGCAGTATGCCAGCAGAATGCAGTACAAACAAGCTGCCAGCAGAGGGCAGTATGCCAGCAGAGCACAGTACAACCAAGCTGCCAGCAGAGGGCAGTATGCCAACAGAATGCAGTACAAACAAACTGCCAGCAGAGGGCAGTATGCCAACAGAGCATAGTACAAACAAGCTACCAGCAGAGGGCAGTATGTCAGCAGAGCACAGTACAAACAAACTGCCAGCAGAGGGCAGTATGCCAACAGAGCATAGTACAAACAAACTGCCAGCAGAGGGCAGTATGCCAGCAGAGCATAGTACAAACAAGCTACCAGCAGAGGGCAGTATGTCAGCAGAGCACAGTACAAACAAGGAAAAATTACACAGCAAGTCTAGATATATTTAAAAAAAAACTGAATAAATAACAAACTAGAATTCATTACATAAAATTAAAAGCAATTGCTTTATTTTAAAATGACAATTTGCTTTATATTACCTAAACATTTCTAAACAAAAGCATGAAACGGACTGTTTTCAACTATAAAGTGTATTGACTCATGTAAACCACAACAGGGAGACTCTGCTTGCCTACACTTGAAATGTATATAGTCTTGCAATTACTCAGTCTGTCCATACAGGGGTGCAAAGTGAGCTTCACTAAAGATGGACAAGATAAAAAGACAATGAGCAGCAGAAGGCATTATGCCAGTGGAATGTAGTACAACCAAGCTGCCAGCAGAGGGCAGTATGCCAGCAGAGCACAGTACAACCAAGCTGCCAGCAGAGGGCAGTATGCCAGCAGAATGCATACAAACAAGCTGCCAGCAGAGGGCAGTATGCCAGCAGAATGCAGTACAAACAAGCTGCCAGCAGAGGGCAGTATGCCACCAGAGCACAGTACAAACAAGCTGCCAGCAGAGGGCAGTATGCCAGCAGAGCACAGTACAACCAAGCTGCCAGCAGAGGGCAGTATGCCAGCAGAATGCAGTACAAACAAGCTGCCAGCAGAGGGCAGTATGCCACCAGAGCACAGTACAAACAAGCTGCCAGCAGAGGGCAGTATGCCAACAGAATGCAGTACAAACAAGCTACCAGCAGAGGGCAGTATGCCACCAGAGCACAGTACAACCAAGCTGCCAGCAGAGGGCAGTATGCCAGCAGAGCACAGTACAACCAAGCTGCCAGCAGAGGGCAGTATGCCAGCAGAATGCAGTACAAACAAGCTGCCAGCAGAGGGCAGTATGCCAGCAGAATGCAGTACAAACAAGCTGCCAGCAGAGGGCAGTATGCCAGCAGAGCACAGTACAACCAAGCTGCCAGCAGAGGGCAGTATGCCAACAGAATGCAGTACAAACAAACTACCAGCAGAGGGCAGTATGCCAGCAGAATGCAGTACGAACAAGCTGCCAGCAGAGGGCAGTATGCCAGCAGAGCACAGTACAACCAAGCTGCCAGCAGAGGGCAGTATGCCAACAGAATGCAGTACAAACAAACTACCAGCAGAGGGCAGTATGCCACCAGAGCACAGTACAAACAAGCTGCCAGCAGAGGGCAGTATGCCAGCAGAATGCAGTACAAACAAGCTGCCAGCAGAGGGCAGTATGCCAGCAGAGCACAGTACAACCAAGCTGCCAGCAGAGGGCAGTATGTCAGCAGAATGCAGTACAAACAAGCTGCCAGCAGAGGGCAGTATGCCAGCAGAGCACAGTACAAACAAGGAAAAATTACACAGCAAGTACAGATATTATTAAAAAAACAGAATAAATAACAAACTAGAATTCATTACATAAAATTAAAAGCAATGGCTTTATTTTAAAATGACAATTTGCTTTATATTACCTAAACATTTCTAATCAGAAGCATGAAACGGACTGTTTTCAACTATAAAGTGTGTTGACTCATGTAAACCACAACAGGGAGACTCTGCTTGCCTACACTTGAAATTTATATAGCCTTGCAATTACTCAGTCTGTCCACACAGGGGTGCAAAGTGAGCTTCACTAAAGATGGACAAGATAAAAAGACAATGAGCAGCAGAAGGCATTGCAAACAAGGTGCCAGCAGAGGACAGTCGTTTTTTTGGTCTCGTGGAACCCTCGCTGTTCCACACATTGACTTGTATAGAAAGCTTTCTATACAAGTCAATGGTTCCACACGCCCACCAGGTGCCCTTTTTCCCATACTGAGCACCTGCCCCTCAAAATGTCTGTTCACGCCATTGTGAGGAACCATGAACTGAATGAACAAAATTGCAACGACGTTCTGCTAGTTTCTTTTTCCAACCACATGATTATTTTATCTGGTTTAAATAAAATGTATTTGTTTCTGTAAATCCTTCATAATTCAGGTTCAGCTTATGACGCTTATCTGTTTCTGAATTAACTTTGAAGGCGTTTATATTAAAATTTCCTCTCAGAACCACCAGTGGAACCTTGATACCTCAGTGTTTCTACCCGGACCTTTTTCAGGCACGTGCTTAAGCCTTCTATCTTGTTACGTCTCGAACCGCAGTGATGGAAAATGTTCTGGGTGTGATAAACTGACGGGTTCTGAATTTTTCTGTATACAGGTTTTCAAATGGCCACGTTGGTTCTGGATAACGGAGCGAATTCAGCGAAAATCGGGTACAGTTCGGAGAACGTCAGGTATGTTGATTGAAACTTCAGGGCTTCCGTCCCTGAAATATCGGGGAAAACCAAAAGCTTTCTTTGTCCTGCAGTTTCGGAACTTATCTGTGAGGTTTATTGAAGTTAATTTAAACGTATTTGTTTGTTTCTTCTTTAGTTTCATCCCAAACTGTCAGTTTCGCTCAAAAACGTCCAGATTAAAAACCTTCACCGCGAACCAGCTGGATGAGATCAAAGATCCTTCAGGTCTCTTCTACATCCTCCCGTTCCAGAAGGTCCGCAGATCATCTTCATCCTCATTACCTGCTTGAGTCAGACTCGTTGTTTCTGTGAACACCTGCGCGTGTTTGTGTGCTCAGGCGTGTCTTTTCTGTAGGACGACAGGTGGATCGTTTCGTTTCGAACGTTGCTGTGACGTCATGTGTTCAGTTTGGGACACAGTCAGAGAATCTGTTTTCCCTGCAGTACTTGATCGTCTCATTTAGAACCTCCTGGTTCTGCTTGTATCTCTGTAGGGTTACCTGGTGAACTGGGATGTCCAGAGGAAGGTGTGGGACCACCTGTTTGGAAAGGAGATGTTTAAGGTGTCGTACCTGTGACAAACATGCCTGAAAAAGCTTTAACTGCTGCCTGAAGCTGATGGACTTTCCTCTGAGCAGGTGGAGTTTGCAGACACTAGCATCATCATCACGGAGCCCTACTTCAACTTCACCTCCATCCAGGAGTCCATGAATGAGATTCTCTTTGAGGAGTACCAGTTCCAGTCGGCTCTGAGGACAAATGGTGAGTCTGTTACTGACCCTGCAGACCCTGGTCCCGGGAACCTGGATCCTGCTGGCTTTAGGTGTTCCTCTACTCTAATACACCAGGTATCAGTTATATGGATCAGGTGTGTTGGAGCAGGGAACCAACTAAAAGTAACCCTAACCGGCCTCCGAGGACCAGAGTCCGATCTCCAGCAGTCGAGGGGACGATAATACATCTTCACAGATGTTTTTCCCTGATGTCTGGTGGAACTTCTTGTGGTTCTTCAGCAGGCTCGCTCAGCGCGCATCACTTCTTCCACACCAAACAGTCTGAGCTCTGCTGCCTGGTGGTCGACTCAGGATTCTCCTTCACCCACATCGCCCCCTACTGTCGCAGCAAGAAACTGAAGGAGGGCATCCGCAGGTCAGAGGGCACATCTTGTCGCGCCTTGTTGCCATGACAACACTCAAACATTAACACTGACCTGCTGCTTTGTTTCAGGATCAACGTGGGAGGGAAGCTCTTGACCAACCACCTGAAGGAGATCATCTCATATCGGTGTGTGAGATTTAAACGTCACGTCTCACTTTCTGGTCAAATTCAACTAAAACATCTGTTTCCATGTTTAATGATTCAGTCAGCTGCACGTGATGGACGAGACGTTTGTGATCAATCAGGTGAAGGAAGACGTGTGTTACGTCTCACAGCAGTTCTACAAGGACATGGAGATCGCACAGTAAGACACGTGCACGCACACTTGTGTATGCATGTACACATGCACGTGCACACATACACAGACGATCTATGATTGGATGTTTAACCCATCGTGTGTTTTCAGGTTGAAGGGGGAGGAAAACACCGTCCTGAGGGATTATGTTCTTCCAGATTTCAGCTCCATCAAAAAAGGTTTCTGTAAGGTGAGGAGACGTGGTTCTGGTCTCATGAGGAGACGTGGTTCTGGTCTCATGAGGAGACGTGGTTCTGGTCTCGTGAGACGACGTGGTTCTGGTCTCGTGAGGAGACGTGGTTCTGATTTGCAGTGATACTCGTCATTAAACTGATCACTTCCTGTTTGTGTGAGATGTTCTCGTTCAGCTCAGGTCTGATTCGTCTCTGTCCTCCAGCCACGAGAGGAGATGGTCTTCAGTGGAAAATACAAGACAGGTGAGCAGATTCTGAGACTGGCCAACGAGCGCTTCGCTGTTCCTGAGATGCTCTTCCACCCGTCGGACATCGGGATCCAGGAGATGGGCATCCCAGAGGCCATCGTGCACGCCGTCCAGTCGCTGCCTGAAGGTTTGTTCCTCTGCTTGTCAAACCTTTGTGTTCCAGTGTGTTGGCGGGGTTTCATGATGGGAAGGAGGCGGATCCTGGATTCAACCAGAAAACCACCTGTAACTGGATCAGGTGATCCAGAAGCAGAGGAAGTTCCTTTAACATCAGCTTTACAGTGTGATACCTGTCTGCATTCAGGGGGTGGAGTTTAACCAAAACCTGTAAAGTAGGTCGTCATGAGTGAGATCTGATGTTTGTTGTGTCAAACGGGGATTTTAGAGGGAAATCAGAACGTTCAGCTGTGAAGACTCAAGCAACCAAACGACTCAGAAACATGTTGAAGAAAGTTTTTGCTGCAGGTTTGAATCCTCTTATAAAATGAATGTGCTCTTTTATCAGAGATGCAGCCGCACTTCTACCAGAACATCGTTCTGACCGGAGGAAACACGCTGTTTCCAGGCTTTAGGGAGCGTCTGGAGGCGGAGCTACGATCTCTTGTTCCCGCCCACCTCCCCGTGTCAGTTCTGCTGCCTGTAAAGTAAGAGACTGTAACTCAGTTCTGTTTCAGAGTCCGCTAGTGTGGAGATGAGGTTACTTTACATTTTGAGAACCTGGTCCTCAGGTGTACCTGTGACCCCGCCCCATCTCCTTCACACCGGCTGGATCCTTTTAGTTGCAGGTTAAAGAGTGGACATGCTCGTTCTTTGGTTCTGATAAAACCATGAATTGTTTTGCAGTCCGGTCTGTTACTCGTGGGAAGGAGGGAAGCTGCTGGCTCACAGTCCGGACTACGAGGAGATGGTGGTGACGCGGGACGACTACGAGGAGAACGGACACGTCATTTGTGAAGAAAAGTTTGATATTTGAACAGAACTGCTTTTAGATCATTGAGTCGTTTTCTCTGCAGGTCGTTTCAATGCATCAGCAGAGTGTCGGGTCATGAGCAACTCGTACAGAGATCCTGTTTCACGTTCCAGAAACAAACGTTCTGTTGTGAGTCTGAAACAAACTGGTTAAAGTCGCTCGTCTGTCAGATTTTTACATTTTGTTTAAATGTTTTTATTGAATTCTTCACAACTTTCCAGCATCCAGAGATCTCGTGCATCACGTCGGGTCACAGCTGTTGATCCACAGTACTGATGTTTCAGGTATTCTTGTGGAACATTTTGGAACTGTTCAGGCCCATCCTGGACTAAAAGGTTCTGCATCAAATACTTAAATCTCTTTAAGTCCTGAATATTCTGAACCAGAAATAAAGTCTTGTTGTTTAAAGACTCAAAAATCATCATCAGCTGTTTTTTTTCTGTAAACTATTTTTTATTTGGAATTTTAATTAAACACAATCAATAAACAATAAAACAGTGTTTACTCCTTCTGGTCAGAAGTGAACCAGCGTACCTGCATCTCATCAACTCATCATCATCATCAGTCCTTCATCAACCCTCATCATCACAGCTGGACTTGAGTTGTTCTTTGGTTCTGTTCAGGACTGTGAGTCCTTCTGAGTCCAGCTCCACCGAGTGAACGCTGAAGTCTCCGAGACCCTGAAACAAACCGCTGAGCATTATGGGATGTGGCTTAATGTTTTCTCACTGAACTGACATGAAGTTTGGATCTTTGCTGATCTGGTTTTTGTGCTCTGATTTATTTGAATCGTCCATGTTAGTAAACTCGTATTTTCTTGTTGAACATTGAACTCATCAATGTTCAGTTTTTCAGTCAGCTAGAAGTTTCCATGGAAACAGAAAACTTTGTAAAAACGAGAAGATTAAACGTCTAAAAAGTTGTTTTTTTCTTTGATTGTGTAAAACTCGTGTTTATTTGGGTTCTGGTTCTTACCGGCGTACTGTTAAGAACCTGCAGGACCGCCTCCTGCTGTCGGGGCTCCCGGGTCAGCAGGTAGAGGAAGCCGCCCCCTCCAGCTCCAGCGAGGCTCTGACCCAGGACCAGTGGTTTCAGGACCTCCATCATAGTCCTGACCAAAGCTGGCTCACATCCTGGTGCCATCAGCTTCTTCTGCTGCCACGAGCGGTCCAAACACTGACCCAGTCTGATCAGAGAACCTGGTAGGGAGGGGGGCAGGGCTGAGGTGTGGCATTGTGGGAAATGTAGGAAACAACTGGCAGGAAGTGATGAGAGATGATCTTATCTCATCCTAACTTTATGAAGCAGATTTATAGAAATTGTTCATTTAATTTTCACACAAGACGAGAGAAACGGACCACCTGGTTCTGCTGGAAGGAAGTAAAACAAGCTCTGAACTCGAATCTCCAAATCCACCAGAAAGACCAATCGGATCAGGACTGAAGTTAGAAATTATGGAGACAAAGCAGGAAACAGAATCTGAAGATACCTCACATCTATAAAGCACTAAGAACGGACAAACTCTGACCCTCCTGACGGGTCCCCGACCCTCCCGACGGGTCCCCGACCCTCCCGTCCGGTCCCCGACCCTCCCGACCGGTCCCTGACCCTCCTGACGGGTCCCTGATCCTCCCGACCAGTCCCCGACCCTCCCGTCCGGTCCCCGACCCTCCCGACCGGTCCCCGACTCTCCCGACGGGTCCCCGACCCTCCCGACCGGTCCCTGACCCTCCTCTCCGGTCCCTGACCCTCCTGTCCGGTCCCTGACCCTCCTGAAGGGTCCCTGACCCTCCTGTCCGGTCCCTGACCCTCCTGTCCGGTCCCTGACCCTCCTGAAGGGTCCCTGACCCTCCTGTCCGGCCCCTGATCCTCCCGACCGGTCCCTGACCCTCCCGACCGGTCCCTGACCCTCCTCTCCGGTCCCTGACCCTCCTGACCGGTCCCTGACCCTCCTCTCCGGTCCCTGACCCTCCTGACCGGTCCCTGACCCTCCTCTCCGGTCCCTGACCCTCCTGACCGGTCCCTGACCCTCCTCTCCGGTCCCTGACCCTCCTGTCCGGCCCCTGACCCTCCTGTCCGGCCCCTGACCCTCCTGACCGGTCCCTGACCCTCCTGACGGGTCCCTGACCCTCCTGTCCGGCCCCTGACCCTCCTGACCGGTCCCTGACCCTCCTGACCGGTCCCTGACCCTCCTGTCCGGCCCCTGACCCTCCTGACCGGTCCCTGACCCTCCTCTCCGGTCCCTGACCCTCCTGACCGGTCCCTGACCCTCCTCTCCGGTCCCTGACCCTCCTGTCCGGCCCCTGACCCTCCTGTCCGGTCCCTGACCCTCCTGAAGGGTCCCTGACCCTCCTGTCCGGCCCCTGACCCTCCTGACCGGTCCCTGACCCTCCTCTCCGGTCCCTGACCCTCCTGTCCGGCCCCTGACCCTCCTGACCGGTCCCTGACCCTCCTGTCCGGTCCCTGACCCTCCTGTCCGGTCCCTGACCCTCCTCTCCGGTCCCTGACCCTCCTGTCCGGTCCCTGACCCTCCTCAAGGGTCCCTGACCCTCCTGTCCGGTCCCTGACCCTCCTGTCCGGCCCCTGACCCTCCTGACCGGTCCCTGACCCTCCTCTCCGGTCCCTGACCCTCCTGACCGGTCCCTGACCCTCCTCTCCGGTCCCTGACCCTCCTGTCCGGTCCCTGACCCTCCTGAAGGGTCCCTGACCCTCCTGTCCGGCCCCTGCCCCTCCTGACCGGTCCCTGCCCCTCCTCTCCGGTCCCTGACCCTCCTGTCCGGCCCCTGACCCTCCTGACCGGTCCCTGACCCTCCTCTCCGGTCCCTGACCCTCCTGACCGGTCCCTGACCCTCCTGAAGGGTCCCTGACCCTCCTGTCCGGTCCCTGACCCTCCTGCCCGGTCCCTGACCCTCCTGTCCGGTCCCTGACCCTCCTGCCCGGTCCCTGACCCTCCCGTCCGGTCCCTGACCCTCCCGTCCGGCCCCTGACCCTCCCGTCCGGTCCCTGACCCTCCTGTCCGGTCCCTGACCCTCCTGACCGGTCCCTGACCCTCCTGTCCGGTCCCTGACCCTCCCGTCCGGCCCCTGACCCTCCCGACCGGTCCCTGACCCTCCCGACCGGTCCCTGACCCTCCTGTCCGGTCCCTGACCCTCCTGAAGGGTCCCTGACCCTCCTGTCCGGCCCCTGACCCTCCTGACCGGTCCCTGACCCTCCTCTCCGGTCCCTGACCCTCCTGTCCGGTCCCTGACCCTCCTGAAGGGTCCCTGACCCTCCTGTCCGGTCCCTGACCCTCCCGACCGGTCCCTGACCCTCCTGTCCGGCCCCTGACCCTCCTGACCGGTCCCTGACCCTCCTGTCCGGTCCCCGACCCTCCCGTCCGGTCCCCGACCCTCCCGACCGGTCCCCGACTCTCCCGACGGGTCCCCGACCCTCCCGACCGGTCCCTGACCCTCCCGACCGGTCCCTGACCCTCCCGTCCGGCCCCTGACCCTCCCGTCCGGTCCCTGACCCTCCCGTCCGGCCCCTGACCCTCCTGTCCGGTCCCTGACCCTCCTGTCCGGTCCCTGACCCTCCTGTCCGGCCCCTGATCCTCCCGACCGGTCCCTGCCCCTCCTGACCGGTCCCTGCCCCTCCTCTCCGGTCCCTGACCCTCCTGACCGGTCCCTGACCCTCCTCTCCGGTCCCTGACCCTCCTGTCCGGCCCCTGACCCTCCTGACCGGTCCCTGACCCTCCTGTCCGGTCCCTGACCCTCCTGAAGGGTCCCTGACCCTCCTGTCCGGCCCCTGACCCTCCCGACCGGTCCCTGACCCTCCCGACCGGTCCCTGACCCTCCTGTCCGGTCCCTGACCCTCCTGACCGGTCCCTGACCCTCCTCTCCGGTCCCTGACCCTCCTGACCGGTCCCTGACCCTCCTCTCCGGTCCCTGACCCTCCTGACCGGTCCCTGACCCTCCTGAAGGGTCCCTGACCCTCCTGTCCGGCCCCTGACCCTCCTGACCGGTCCCTGACCCTCCTCTCCGGTCCCTGACCCTCCTGACCGGTCCCTGACCCTCCTCTCCGGTCCCTGACCCTCCTGACCGGTCCCTGACCCTCCTGAAGGGTCCCTGACCCTCCTGTCCGGCCCCTGACCCTCCTGACCGGTCCCTGACCCTCCTCTCCGGTCCCTGACCCTCCTGTCCGGCCCCTGACCCTCCCGTCCGGTCCCTGACCCTCCTGTCCGGTCCCTGACCCTCCTCTCCGGTCCCTGACCCTCCTGTCCGGCCCCTGACCCTCCTGACCGGTCCCTGACCCTCCTGTCCGGTCCCTGACCCTCCTGTCCGGTCCCTGACCCTCCTGCCCGGTCCCTGACCCTCCTCTCCGGTCCCTGACCCTCCTGACGGGTCCCTGACCCTCCTGTCCGGTCCCTGACCCTCCTGTCCGGTCCCTGACCCTCCTGACGGGTCCCTGACCCTCCTGTCCGGCCCCTGACCCTCCTGACCGGTCCCTGACCCTCCCGTCCGGTCCCTGACCCTCCCGTCCGGCCCCTGACCCTCCTGTCCGGTCCCTGACCCTCCTGTCCGGTCCCTGACCCTCCTGTCCGGTCCCTGACCCTCCTGAAGGGTCCCTGACCCTCCTGTCCGGCCCCTGACCCTCCTGACCGGTCCCTGACCCTCCTGACCGGTCCCTGACCCTCCTGTCCGGCCCCTGACCCTCCTGACCGGTCCCTGACCCTCCTCTCCGGTCCCTGACCCTCCTGACCGGTCCCTGACCCTCCTGAAGGGTCCCTGACCCTCCTGTCCGGTCCCTGACCCTCCTGACCGGTCCCTGACCCTCCCGTCCGGTCCCTGACCCTCCCGTCCGGCCCCTGACCCTCCCGTCCGGTCCCTGACCCTCCTGTCCGGTCCCTGACCCTCCTGAAGGGTCCCTGACCCTCCTGTCCGGCCCCTGACCCTCCTGACCGGTCCCTGACCCTCCTCTCCGGTCCCTGACCCTCCTGTCCGGTCCCTGACCCTCCCGACCGGTCCCTGACCCTCCTGTCCGGTCCCTGACCCTCCTGACGGGTCCCCGACCCTCCCGTCGGGTCCCCGACCCTCCCGACCGGTCCCTGACCCTCCCGACCGGTCCCTGACCCTCCTGTCCGGTCCCTGACCCTCCTGAAGGGTCCCTGACCCTCCTGTCCGGCCCCTGACCCTCCCGACCGGTCCCTGACCCTCCTGTCCGGTCCCTGACCCTCCTGTCCGGCCCCTGACCCTCCTGACGGGTCCCTGACCCTCCTGTCCGGCCCCTGACCCTCCTGACCGGTCCCTGACCCTCCTCTCCGGTCCCTGACCCTCCTGACCGGTCCCTGACCCTCCCGACCGGTCCCCGACCCTCCCGTCCGGTCCCCGACCCTCCCGACCGGTCCCTGACCCTCCTGTCCGGTCCCTGACCCTCCTGAAGGGTCCCTGACCCTCCTGTCCGGTCCCTGACCCTCCTGTCCGGTCCCTGACCCTCCTGTCCGGTCCCTGACCCTCCTGTCCGGCCCCTGACCCTCCCGTCCGGTCCCTGACCCTCCTCTCCGGTCCCTGACCCTCCTGACCGGTCCCTGACCCTCCTCTCCGGTCCCTGACCCTCCTGACCGGTCCCTGACCCTCCTCTCCGGTCCCTGACCCTCCTGTCCGGCCCCTGACCCTCCTGTCCGGCCCCTGACCCTCCTGACCGGTCCCTGACCCTCCTGTCCGGTCCCTGACCCTCCTGTCCGGCCCCTGACCCTCCTGACCGGTCCCTGACCCTCCTCTCCGGTCCCTGACCCTCCTGTCCGGTCCCTGACCCTCCTGAAGGGTCCCTGACCCTCCTGTCCGGCCCCTGACCCTCCTGACCAGTCCCTGACCCTCCTCTCCGGTCCCTGACCCTCCTGTCCGGTCCCTGACCCTCCTGACGGGTCCCTGATCCTCGTCCCTGGTTCTCATGCCTGATGTATAAACCTGTGAGATTTGGATTCAGATGATCGGATCAGCAGGTGTGTTGGTGTTCTGGTGTATGACGATGGTTCTACAGCAGATTCTTCATGCTGTGGAACTTCTTACCATCTGAACATGCTTTGACACAGTCCTCAGAGTTGGACACCAGCTGCTGGGCGTTCAGGACCATGGATGGCAGACGGCTGTACCAGCTTCGAACCACATCCTGAGTAATAAAATCAAATCAAAATGAACCAGACTGTCTCCAAACAGAGTAACTGGACCACAGTGTCTGTAAAAGACTCAAACATCAGAGAGGTTCTGATCCAAACTGAACAGATGTTAGAAGAATCTCACAATCAGCACCATCGAGCTCAATAAAGAGCAGGAATCTCCACCTTCTTCTGTTCAAAGTGAAGCCGTGACATGTTAAAGACCACAAGCTGGAGCAGTGGGGCTGTAAGCCCCGCCCACTCACCTCTTATAAGTAACTAAAAGAACATTTGAACATTCAGCAGTACGATAAGAACTGCATCCATGTCAGATTCATTTACACGGAAGGGGCGGGACTTAAATCTTGTACTGGAACCAGTTTTGATGGACACCTGGATTGTTTTTATTGTGATCAAAGCTCATTTAGCTGTTGGACAAAAGACTCTCAAAGATAAACTACTGTCTGTTTGAAGACAAGTGAAGCATCTTCCAGGAGGAAATTTGATCATTCACCTGCAGCAGGTTTCGAGCCAGACGGGTCTTTCCGGTGTAAACTAACAGGAGGTGCTGCTCCAAAGACACCAGGAACTCCTCTGGAGGACTTAGACGCTCCACCTCCACCTGCAGCGGCAGAGACGCTCTAGAACGACCCACTTTAACTCCGCCCACCAGGCCTCCCACCTGATCCTGCCACCCACCACCTGCAGGGGAAGGAGGAAAGAGATGAAAAGATGAAGGAGATGTGGAGGAGGAGGTTGAGGAGGAGGACAAAGAAGAGGAGGAGGAGCGCGAGGAGGAGGATGAGAAGGAGGAGGAGGAGCACGAGGAGGAGGAGGAGGAGGAGGAGAAGGAGAAGGAGGAGGAGCAACAGGAGGAGAAGGAGAAGGAGGAGCACGAGGAGAAGGAGGAGGAGCAACAGGAGGAGAAGGAGAAGGAGGAGCACGAGGAGGAGGAGGAGCAAGAGGAGGAGAAGGAGGAGGAGCAACAGGAGGAGAAGGAGGAGGAGCAGGAGGAGGAGCAAGAGGAGGAGAAGGAGGAGGGGCAACAGGAGGAGAAGGAGGAGCACGAGGAGGAGGAGAAGGAGGAGGAGGAGCACGAGGAGGAGGAGGAGCACGAGGAGAAGGAGGAGGAGGAGCACGAGGAGAAGGAGGAGGATACTAAGGCCAGAGGAACCAGCTGACCTGTTGTGAGAATCTGCTCCAGATACAGGACTCCGTGGATCAGGGAGTCCGTGTTGTATGATCGACCGGTACATCTGTAGACCGCTGCCAGCAGCGCCCCCGCCAGGATGCTGCTGGTACCTGCAGTAAAAGGACTGATCAGGTTCTTGAGGAGGTTCTTTCATGTAGATCAGCTTCACGTATGTGAACTCAGATGGTTTTTAGTTTCACATCTGCAGGATTTTCAGTCGCCTACATGTTTCATAATGGTTATGTTTTGTTTGGTAGCTACGTGTGAAGTTCTGTCAGGTTCTAACCCAGTCCGGATCCAGTCGGCAGCTCTGACCAGCTGTGGAGCTCCACCCCTCCCCCCCATCTCTCCATCAGCTGCTGCCCCAGAGGATCCTGGGAGGACAGAGACACCAGACCACTGCACACACAGATGGCCTTCAACAGAGCTCCTGCAGCACAAACACAGACAGTCAGGCCTCAGCAAGTCTGGTAGTTCAATCAGCAACCTGTCGGTCCTGTACCGGGAGCGTGAGGCTGGCAGAAGTCCTTCAGGTCCTCCAGGTTCTCACACACCACCTCCGTGGAAACGCCAGTGCTCCGCCTCCCACTGCAGCTGACCAACAGGAGGTGGGGCTTTAGGATGCGACGGGCTCTGGCACCAATCGGACGTTTCCCATCAACCTTCACTGCAACATTGGTCACAGAGCCGCCGTGCTCGAAGGCGATTGGCGGCGTGTCGCTCCAGCCGCCTAGAACACAAAAGATTTCTTACTGAAGGTGATTTCAAGGAGCTGAGCAGCTGCAGTGCACACAGACAAATCACCTGCCAAGTCCAGTCGAGCCGGACACTCCACTTCCTGCCACTCCCCAATCAATGGCAACTCCCCCTGCCCAATGGAGATGAACCTCTGTGATGACATCACAGCCTGCCGGAGTAACACCTGTCCAGCACCTTCATAATGTCGAGCTGCTCGCACCAACAGATCCGGCCTACAATGGGCGATAACGCTGCCAACTAAATATTCAACAACACGTTGGTATGACGTGATACTCAGAGTGAGACGCCAACCTGCTGAGCCAGTGCTGCCTCTGAGCAGCAAGGACGTGGACTCCGCCTCTCAAATTACCCTCCTCAAACAGGATGTAGGCGGAGCTCCATGCCTCATTGGCAGCTGGTCCACTTCTCAGACCCCCCTTCCCCCTCGCCATGCACACCAACACATCAGCAATGCAGGAGAGACAGCGTGCAGCCACGCCCACCTCTGCTCCAGGCTCCACCTCCTTCTCCTCACTTCCTGCTGCGACTAAAACAGGAAGTGATTTTATTAACATCTAGGTCAATTTTAGATGTCGCTAATAAAATCAAACAGAATCTTCACATCACACTTCAGTGAAAACCAGGTTGTAACTCACTGCAGTCCAGAGTCTCCAGTAGCGCCCCCTGCTGGCCTCCCAGCACTGCCGCTCTAAAGCAAGGCAGCAGGCAGACATCGGTGCGACTCCGCAGAGCGTCTGTCACTCTCCTCCTCCCCGCCAGGAACAGCAGCTCCTCCCTCCACTTGAGTTCAGCCTCCTGATGAGTGAGTGACAGCACCTCCCTCAGAGACAGCCTCCAAAACTCCCTCCACCTCTTTAAGCTGCCCGGCCCCCCCATCAGCCAGCCGACACCTCCCTCGGAACAGACCGCTCCTCCTCTGGGGTGGAGGACCGGGAAGAGACGAGCATCCAGGAGGGAGCGCTGTTCTCCTCTGGGCCAGAGCTCCTCGGGTCTGAGGAGACAAGGAAAGGACACATCAGAAAAGATGTAAAGGACAGAGGACAGGACACAGGAAAAGATACAGGACAGGACAAGACACAGGAAAGGACAGAGGACAGGACACAGGAAAAGATACAGGACAGGACAAGACACAGGAAAGGACAGAGGACAGGACGCAGGAAAGGACAAGACACAGGAAAGGACAGAGGACAGGACACAGGAAAAGATACAGGACAGGACAAGACACAGGAAAAGACAGAGGAGAGGACACAGGAAAAGACACAGCACAGGAAACAGTTAACCTATTTCTGTTCAACCACTTCCTGTTTGAATCTTACTGTATTCCTGTGGAGCTGTAGAAGACACTCCATCTCTGGTTGAGGAAGGAGGAGCTGCTGTCATCAGAGGAGACCTGAGGAAGATGAAGGCATCATCACCATCATCATTATCAGTACTTTGAGACAGAACCTCCATGGTTGTTCTGTCTCGTGTGTCAGAACGTGGACTCATTCAGAACCGTCACTCCTTTGAGAAGTTTCTGATCTCAGAGGTGCAGTGAATGCATCGTGTCTTCACACAAACGTCATCATAATAATTTTCAGACATTCAAACTACACGTCTGCATCAGATCCAACAGAGGAACATGAACGTCCTGCTTCTTACCTGCAGGTCGTCGTACACGCCCACCACTGTGTACACCATCAGCTTCAGCGTCCCCAGCTCAATTCGATGTCCCTGGATGATGATGTCACTGCTTAGTGCCAGCTTCCTGGTGAACGTTGATGCAGACACCTCGAGACCCGACAGCAGACAGCCTGACGGGACATCCAGGGGACCCTGAGGAGAAGCTTTGTACTGAATTATCAGGGGAGTGTCCAGAGGGGGTGCACCTGGGGTGCCATGGTCCACCCCAGTTGCACCCCCCCCCCCAAGCTGAGATAATGAAATTCAATTTATACTGTTTCAATAATCAATGATGTTTAATGAAAGCTTTGAAATATTTTATTCACATTTTGATTCATTGTAACCAAATTAAGATAAACTGTTTCAATTTGTAAAAAATTGTTTTTTTAAAGGTTATGGGAAACATGTCATCCTTTTCAAATCTGTGCCCCCACCTGCCCCCCAAAAACACACACAACACTGGAACCCAGAGGTTTCAGTAACTTTACCTGCACCTTTCTGCCAAGATGGCAGAGGGTACAATAATAATTAATAAAACACTATTTGGTAGAACCTGTTGCTGACTGTCTTTCCTGTTTCCTGCAGAATTCACTCTGTGACAAAATTTGGAGTTTTCCAAACACACAAAA
Source organism: Pachypanchax playfairii (assembly GCA_006937955.1). NCBI lineage: Eukaryota > Metazoa > Chordata > Actinopteri > Cyprinodontiformes > Aplocheilidae > Pachypanchax > Pachypanchax playfairii. The sequence continues at coordinate 300,509 of SSNP01000005.1, forward strand.
ATCCATCTTGTTTGACTCCACTGGTGGTTTGGACCAATCATGTGTTAGCATTGTGCTTTGGGGCGGGTGTTCAGGTATGATTGGCAGGTACAGTAAAACAAACATGGCTGCTGGTGGATGTACATAAAAGCAGCTATTGAATCTGTTTTAGAACTAGAGACGATTTCTTAGTTGTAAAATGATCAAAGGGAAAAACTTCTTGATGGTAACGATGTTTGTGTTTTACTACCGACTGGATTTACAAGAACTTGATTTACTCTGATTGGCTAAAGACAAATCGTGATAGACACTTGCTGGTACGTCCTCCAATCAGCTTAAAATATTATACCAAATGCCCCGCCCCTTTTTCAGATGCTACTACTTTCCTAACTAAACCATCACTGGTTCTCTGTATATTTGATCTGTTTCTGGATGATTTTTTTTTGTTAATTTTGGCTCTTTAGAAGCAAAACCTGAAGACTTACGATGTGACCTGGGTTACAGTTTTTAAGCCGTTTACAGGTTTACAGCCTCTTCCTCACCTGCAGGTGACAGTGTTGCACCACCGTTCCAGTCGCCATGGCGATGTTACCCTCCAGAACACTGTTGATTACTCGAGCTCCATCACTGAGGTGATTCTCAGTCTGCAGGGATCAAACCAGATAAACTGTGAGATGACCCTCGTGTTTACAGTCTGAAGGACAAAACCAGATTATTTCCACACATTTTTATTTTATCCTGATCTTTAAACCCAAAACTGAAAGGGGCAGAGTTTCTTTTCTGTATCTGGAGGTTGAAGATGTTGCTGAACAGTGAGACATGTCACCTGAACATGAGACAGGGTGTTTCTGTCTGTCCAGTCACGGGTCAGACGGTCCACGTGCTCCTTTCCTGACAGCGTCAGGTAGTCATAGCGACCATTGAGGACGTACACTGTGAGGAACAGAAAAAACCTCATTTGATTACAGGTGCTTGTTTACAAGTTTATTGACTGTTTAATAATTGCAACGTCCGTGCAGCGATTTCGTTTGTTTACACTCAAGAACATAAGGAACCCAAACTAACGCGCCGCTGAACTTGATCTGATTTGCAGACTGGTGGACATGAAGCAGGAGACAGAGACACTGACCTAGTGTGAGCGGCGCTCCTCTCAGAATCCTCCACAGCTGTGCTCTGCCGCGCCTCATCATCGCCCCCTGTGGTCCAGTTGCAGAACTGCAGCCTGCTCTGTCCTCACTTATGAACTGATTCTGAATCAAATCTGAGCAGAGACACTTCAATAGGTCCAAAAACAGTGAGATCTGAGGACAAAGACACATGTTTGTGGTTAAACACCTGATAATAATGAGATTTTACATCATCAGATGTTTTTGTTTTGGTTGAAGTTTTAACTTTAGAAGCTTCACGTCAGGAAAGAGTTGTCACGCTCACTTTAACCCCGGATCAATTTTTATAAGCTTTAAACCTCAACGCTGACATCATCAGTCAAATTTCAGGTAGAACTGAGTTTTTTTATTCCGGTATTCTACAGGCAGATGTCCACTCAGCGAGATCTGCAAGATAAAGACAGGTACCTGAAGGGGCGGAGCTCCAGAGTCCAGACCCAGGTAAGTGCAGCCATCCAGAGGAGGAGTGACGTGAGTCTGCAGAAGTTTCTCTGAAACGGACCTGCAGAAGAAGACTGGACCTGAAACCTGTTGATAAAGGGACTTGATCAGATGCAGAACAAACATCCTGTCATGTCTTTAGTATTGATCTGTTCAAACTGCACCTGAAGAAAAACACCTGAACCTGAACCAGCTTTAATATAGAACAGTAACTGTCTTCATGGTGTTCAGGTCCAGAGTTTCTACCAGTTTTATATTTGATTTGACTTTTTACATTTATTTAACTGCAGCTTTTATCTGTTTAAGTTTCTGTAATATGTTTTTATTTCCTGGAGGAAGAGAGAACGCACCAGCGGCACGTTCCCATCAGGCATCACGGCTTGTTGGATCTGCTTCCTGGTTCCCCTGTAGATGATGTCTCTGACCCCATCCTGGAAACAACATCCACATCATCAGCAGCTGCAGAACCATCACACATCCTGGCTGCATGAAGCGAGCACCTGAGAGTCGGTCAGGTAGACGCCGTGACTGGCTGCATATGAGACGTCTCCAGGTACCGCCAAAACCCGAACACCCGAGAAACCGTTCCAACACAAAGCTGACAAACAGACAGAGATGTTAGCTGAAGAGTCTGAATAAATAATCTGTTAACAGCTGCTGGTGCAGTTACATCTCCTGCCAGCTGGGGGCGCTACAGCCCCCTGAGCTACTCTCACATTTTACTTCTGATGTCTCATTTTTAAAAACGACCTTCTGGGACTAAATAATTCCATGTACAGGTGGAGCTCAGCACCAGCGTTCCCACTCTTATTGGAGATAAGCCCCTCCCCCTCTTTTCTGGTTGCACAATTATTACAGCTGAAGCTGAATCTGGTCTGAAAGGTCTGTGAGTTCAGGTTCTGTTAATAACAGAACACTAACCAAAGTTAGGTGGTATGTGGAGGATCATGTCAGTGCTGCAGACCCAGACTCCAGGAGGAGAACCAGGACAGAGCTGAAAAACCCAAGAACAGGTCACTGTGCAGTACCGAACATTCAACACATTCCATTATTTGATGAGCACAATTTCATTTTACTCTCAATAAATAAAACTTCCTGTTTCAACCAGCAGACCTGGGCACTGAGCTGGTCCAGGAGCAGGTCCAGAACACAGACTGGAGCCTGGACATTCTGCTCAGGATTCTCTCTGGGCAGCCAGCAGAACGCGCGGCTGCAGGAGCTCCAGGGAAAATCCCGACCCTGAAAGACAAAAACAGCCATCTTCATCCAGAAATCAAGAGAAAACATGAGAACGACCGGAACCAGAACTCACAGTGTGGAGGATGAGGATGTGAGCTTCATCCAGGACATCAGCTGTCACCACCTGGAAAAGCAGGACTTGAACCAATAACTCTGAACCGCTACTGAGCAACACAAACTGATCTGTTTCTGTGCATGTGACATGTCAGGTGATCTAATTATCTCATTAACAGCTGATTAACCAGTTCAGCTCCTGTCCAAAGGTCTTAATACATCAAGCTTTTCATGAATGTGAAATTTTGACGCCGTGATTCTACGAGCTCACGAAACATGAATAGGGCCTGTCTGTCTCTGTCTGTCGGCCTGTCTGTCTGCCTGCGTCTACCTGTCTGTCTGTCTGCCTGTGACTTCCTGCCTGCCTGTCTGTCTGTCTGTCTTCCTGCATGCCTGTCTGTCTGTCTGTCTGCCTGCCTTTCTGTCTGTCTCTGTCTGTCTGCCTGTGACTTCCTGCCTGCCTGTCTGTCTGTCTGCCTGCCTACTGGCCCATCTGTCTGTCTGTAAAGTCCATCTCGCATCTTAATGAGGGTGTTAAAGGTGTGAAATCGGGTAAGGGGCGTGTCTGTGACTCACAGTGTGTCCAGCAGCGCTGCTCAGGTGTTCAGCAGCCACCAGCAGAGCGTTCAGCGTGGCTCCTCCGCTCCCCAGTGGCTCCTGGCGGTCCTGCACAGTCAGAAGCAACGTGGCAGAAGGCAGAATGCCACGTTGCTGCCGCAGCTCCAGTTCTGACACACAAACACACACAAGGTGACAAATGTAGTGAATATCTGCACGGGTGGAGACTTTATGAAGGAAAAACACCTGCAACAGGAGCCATAAGACATATAGAGGATGTGAAAACACTGACAGCAGCATCCAGAAAACATGTCAGCTTCAAAAACACCTGTACCAGCGGGTCACCTGTCTGCTAACACACTCAACTAAACTTACAGACTCACCAACAACTTTTTATTTAATTCACAAAAGGTAAAAAAACCCACCTTTTTGTAAAAACTAAAAATTTAAGGATTATGGGCCTATTTACACGTGCCACCCTTTCTGAATTTTTTTCCCTTATCTGCCCCCGCCACAAAAACAAAGATTTTCTTGACACGCCCCTGCCTGGTTCAGGTCCTGGTTTAGATCCCGGTTCAGGTCTTGGTTCAAGACTTTTTACAACTTCACCCAAGACAAATTCCTTGTTTTGTGCAAATTCTACTTGTCAATAAACTATTTGTGAAAACTTTTGGACACGTTTAAACATTTTGACCGGACGTGTATCAGTCTAAAGGACCGACAGCCCTCAGGGCGGCGCCCCCATGTGGCAGATTGACGTTACTGCATTGGACAAACAACACGCTCAAAGATCGTTGAAAAAGAAGATGACCCTCACCTCTTTGAAAAGAGTAGACGCTGTCTTTGTGTTGACAGGTGAGAACGACCACCGTCCACGGAAATGCACCACTGTGTGACATCTGCCCGAACGAGTCTTCAGACTGCGCGTGAAGTAATCAACTAGGAGCGAAAATGATCCCAAGCTAATACACCAAAGCGCAGAGGGGCGGAGTTAAACCGAGCGAACAAGTTTCAGCCCAACAGGACTGCTGTCTTATTCATATTAAATATAATTTGTCGCTAAGGGTTTCAGAAAAGTTAAAAAACGATGGGGTCTTTTTATTCTTTGCCCTGTCCATCAGAGTAATTTGACGAAGTGGGCTTCCGTAGACTTCAAAATGAGGCGTTTACTTTCTATCTCTGAACATCCCGGTGAGACGGAGGAAGTTAAAGATAAAAATGCAGTTCAGACAGGTCGGACTGGATTTAACCCAAATCAAATGACTTGTTTTAATCAGATTTATCTTACATGAACGGAAAAAGAAATATATGAGAGAAAAGTTAAAAATACGAGTCAAACATTTGAGAAAATAAAGTTTGACTGGTTTAGAATCCTGGACCTTCTTACTGCTTCAGTGGTACCAGCTGCTCCACAGCAACATCTTCCAGTGATGTAAATAAAACCATAAACAAAAAAGTTTCACATTGTGTCTATTTATTCTACAAAAAAAAAACATCTGGGCATGAACTCAGATGTAAATATCCAGGTGTGTGCTCCTTCTCTGCACTGAAGTTATTCGCATGTTGAAACACTGAAGAAGCTGCTCGTGTTCCATTAGTGGATGTTACAGCAAATCCACCACAAGGTCAAAGGTCAGATTGTCCAACTGACTAAAAGCCAAAGAGCTCCGTCAGACTCTACAGTCCCGTTTTGAGGATAGTTCATGGAAACCTCTCTGCTCAAGGACAACATGGCAGTTCAGCTCAGGTTTTAAAGTTAACCACATCCTTTAGATCACATGATGCTCAGCCTGTCTGCACGGTTGTGAAGGGCTGGAGGTCTTCTTCTGCAGCATCAGGACACCCAACAGTCACTGGACCAGAACCTTGATCCAAACGAAGCCGCTGCTTACAGTCATGAAAGAATTCAATCGTTTCTCAGATGAACAAATGAAACGCTGCCAGTTTTCTTCATGTTTTATTAGATAAGCTGAACATTCGTCTCCAACATAAAAACACTTGAATTTAAAAAGGACTTTACAGACAGAATTCAGTAGAAATTATTTACAGATGTACATTAAGAAGTTCCTGTTGAAGCAGATGTTCAGTCTTCATCCTCCTCATCGTCAGCAGGAAGAGGTCTGGACCTGCACACACAGAATTCGACAGATTATTACCTGTGATCATCATCTAAAATTGATCGTTATAAAAATGAATCAGGCTGCAAAAACTTTCAGCCTCGTGGCTGATGAATGCTCCAGCTGACTGTCTACAGAGTCACCAGGGAGTCACAACCGGCTCCCTCCAGGAACCAGACCGGCTCCCTCCAGGAACCAGACCGGCTCCCTCCAGGAACCAGAGCGCAACAGACCGGCTCCCTCCAGGAACCAGACAGAACCAGACCGGCTCCCTCCAGGAACCAGAGCGCAACAGACCGGCTCCCTCCAGGAACCAGACAGAACCAGACCGGCTCCCTCCAGGAACCAGACAGAACCCGACCGGCTCCCTCCAGGAACCAGACCGGCTCCATCCAGGAACCAGACAGAACCAGACCGGCTCCCTCCAGGAACCAGACAGAACCCGACCGGCTCCCTCCAGGAACCAGAGCGCAATAGACCGGCTCCCTCCAGGAACCAGACCGGCTCCCTCCAGGAACCAGACAGAACCAGACCGGCTCCCTCCAGGAACCAGACAGAACCCGACCGGCTCCCTCCAGGAACCAGACAGAACCAGACCGGCTCCCTCCAGGAACCAGACAGAACCAGACCGGCTCCCTCCAGGAACCAGAGCGCAACAGACCGGCTCCCTCCAGGAACCAGACAGAACCCGACCGGCACCCTCCAGGAACCAGACCGGCTCCGTCCAGGAACCAGACAGAACCCGACCGGCTCCCTCCAGGAACCAGACAGAACCCGACCGGCTCCCTCCAGGAACCAGACCGGCTCCATCCAGGAACCAGACAGAACCAGACCGGCTCCCTCCAGGAACCAGACCGGCTCCCTCCAGGAACCAGACAGAACCCGACCGGCTCCCTCCAGGAACCAGACAGAACCCGACCGGCTCCCTCCAGGAACCAGAGCGCAACAGACCGGCTCCCTCCAGGAACCAGACAGAACCAGACCGGCTCCCTCCAGGAACCAGAGCGCAACAGACCGGCTCCCTCCAGGAACCAGACCGGCTCCCTCCAGGAACCAGACAGAACCAGACCGGCTCCCTCCAGGAACCAGACAGAACCAGACCGGCTCCCTCCAGGAACCAGACCGGCTCCCTCCAGGAACCAGACAGAACCCGACCGGCTCCCTCCAGGAACCAGACAGAACCAGACCGGCTCCATCCAGGAACCAGACCGGCTCCCTCCAGGAACCAGACAGAACCCGACCGGCTCCCTCCAGGAACCAGAGCGCAATAGACCGGCTCCCTCCAGGAACCAGACAGAACCCGACCGGCTCCCTCCAGGAACCAGACAGAACCCGACCGGCTCCCTCCAGGAACCAGACAGAACCAGACCACTACTCAGCTGCATGAGTTTAGATTCTTCCTGATCCTCTGAATGTAGAAGTCATGATGTCATGTTTCTACACGCTCAGCTCTGCTCGCTGTTTCCAGAGTCACATCCAGCCAAGGAGCAGCTTGATGTTTGAGATGACAGGTTTGAGTTCTGAAGGCCCAGACAGACACGTAGAGCCAAAGTAACGTGACTCTGATCAGAGCAGCCTGTCGTTTGATGATCTAAAACCTGATTTTTAATATAATTTCCTTGTTTCGGGAAGGAGATGTAAAACTCCAACTACCTTGTTTGATGCGTCTGACTTGGCAGAATGAGAGTCCCAATGTGTGTTTGGGACTCAAACCCTGAGAGTTATAACCTGGTTTAATCTTCAGTGCAGAGCAAACAAGTCATCAGGTTAGACTCTGGATTCCTCAGCTTCAGTTTCTGATGTACTGCATCATTAAATCTGAATAATCTCTGGTGACTCTGTAGACAGTCAGCTGGAGCATTCATCTGTCAGTTAACATGATTCCACCTGCTGCAGTTTACAAAAGGTCAACATACTTCCTGCTGGCCTTCGTCATCCCGCTGCTCCCAGCCTCTTCATCATCCTCAAACTCCTGGGGCCTCTGATTCTCCTTTTCTGGCTTCCTGGGGGGCCCACCAAAGAAGTCCCCGATGCCTTTCTGCCAGGTCGGGGTGGGGCGGGGGCACACTGGGTTCCCACCCGCGTATTTGTTCTTTGCTGTAAATGACAAAAGTCAGTATCTGTTGAATCATGTGTCATTAGTGAGGTGTGTGTTGACATGGTCTCTGTGGTCAAACTAAGACTGACCAGGAGTAGACGAATGGCTGGCGGCAGAGGATGACGAGTTGGCTGAACTGGATCCCAGAGACTTCCGGGGTGCAGAAGCTGCAACAGCTGCAAAAAGACAAAAGTCAGACATGACCAAAAATACAGAGTGAAGAAGGAACAAACTCATTACCTGAAATGTGTATGACATCAAGGAAAAACACTGACAAGAGGCCTTTTGTATGTTTACTTCAGGGTTTGAGTTGTTTTAGGTTTCAGTGCATGAATTCCACTTTATGAGGTAGTTACTGGCCTGATAAAAACAAATAATTTCAATGTGGGCAAATAAATGTCCAAGACGCTGCATCCAGGATCCAAAGAGCAGCAGGAATCAGTCCACAGGATCATCAATAATTTATCCTCCATCAACAATAACGAGTATAATTATAGAATTTTATTTAAAGGAGTTTGGGGCAACTTTTGCACAAAATTAAAAACGGGCACCAGTTCCATAGAAAGGTTGAATTATCGCCTGAGAAAATATAACGTTCTCACATCCATCCATGAAAAGATACAACAGATTTGAAGGCATTTTAATGAGATTTACGTGTTTAACTCGGGTGTTCAAGCTGAAGAGGCCCAGCCGTGTTGGCGGGAGGCGGTTCTCAAATCACCTGCATTACATTGAATACATTAACACTTAAAATTTCAAACACAAGCTATATACCGAAAAGTGTTAATATACACGGATTCAATAATCACAAAAGGACAATTAAAGTATGTACCGATCAGCCCTTATTGACCGACTGTCCCTAACCCGCCAAACTAAACGGTAACCCAACAGTTATTTTATAAAATAACAAGAATAAGGTTAATTTCAAATAATTTACGTAAGAATTGTTACTGTACCTTTTCTGTACGATGCCGGAACACTATCGGCTTTAGTCCTCACCATGGTGGCAGTGACCGGTGCTGTAAAACAATATTTCAGCAGCAACAGCGATGAAAGGGAAATGAAGCTTCCCGCCTCGGTTTAAAACAACAGCGGATGGGGCGGGAGATTTCTTCTTCTCTGAAAGTAATCTAACGCACCATGATAGCCTGTTGGATGCGTCTGCCCCCCTGCGGGCAATGTCTGCATCAGCGGCTCCAAAAACTAACTAACTAACTAACTAACTAACAGCCGGACCTTCTGAATTCTTGTGTCAGGAATAAACATGAACTTAAGTCTTCTTTTGCTCTTCATTTTAATTTTGTTGTTGTTAGATAAATAAATGTGTTTCCATTAAAGGTTGTATTACCCTGATTTTGAGACCTGCTGGATCCAAATGGCTATTTCGTTCCTAATTAATGTCACTTCCGGATTAAAAAGGATTTCCTGACTTTCCCATTGTAAAAAAAGAAAATGACATAAAGTAAATACATTTAATTCGTTCCGTGATAAATGTTTTTGTTATTAGTTGGTTCCTGTTTGCCTCGCTGGTAACGGGCTTGTGTTTTTGGTCCTCCTGCTTTTCCGTAGTGGCGGCAGCTGGCAGAGGGAGGATCAGAAAATAAATATTTTCATCAGTTTTTGGGATTAATTATCTCTCCGGGTTTGTATGGCACCATTAACATAAAAGCGGTTAAGTTCGGAAGTAGTTTTCTTATGTTTGAAGCCAATTTTTGGCGTATTTGTGTCTGTTTGGTAACTTTAAACCCGCGCGGTTCGTGTTGGCTGCAGTTAGCGTTAACTAACAAGCTTCTACTTACGAGCTAATATTGGTTTGGGCGGAACATGTGGTGGAGTTTATGGGAACTTTTTTAGGTCAGTTAGATGTGATTTAAAACAACTTAGTGTCAGCTGTTAGCAAAGAAAGAACTAACCTGAGAACTTAAAAGCGTTTAAACGGCCTGGACATCAGTACTGAGAACTATCAGATCCCCGAACCATAGCTGAGAACTAGATCCTGGGACCTGCTTCAGACTAATAAGTTACTGTTGGAATCTGTTTGAATGCCACTCCAATATTTCAGATATTCTGGTTTTAGGTCTATCCGAAAGAAGTTCTCTGTGACGTCAGACCTTCCCATATTCTGTCTTATTACATTTTCTGCCAGAGAAGAAAAAACTCGCTGACATGTTACTTGTATATCAGTTTGAATCCAAGACATGTCACTACTCATCCATCAATTCTTGTCTGATTGCAACTCATCTGTTGTGTTTCTGTTCCTTCAACACATAAAGAAACCAGGTGATGAAGAGTTTGGGGTTTCTGTTGTCTCTGGACCAGGTTAACATCAGGCTTCTTTTCTGCTCGTATTGTAGAACTTGTTCATGTGGTTCTTGGTGCGGGTCCATGTGGTGGATCAGAGATCGGAACTGTCCAGCTCAGACCTGATCCTTTATCCTTTACACTCTGATGGTTCCATGATCTTCTGGATTTTAGAGCGAAATGCAAAAGATTAAATGTTGAATGTTTGATAAATGATCAAATATATCAAACTGTAAATTTAAACATCAGTCTGTTAAATCTGTTGTGTGTTTGTTTCACTTCCAGCTGTTGCCATGGAGGAGGTGCCACGCTTGGTGTCGACCGGCGACTGTGTGAAGATCTGGGATGCAGTTTCCATGGTGCCGCTGGAGCAGTTTAACCCACATAGCAGCAGCCACACTGTCACACAGTCATGCTGGAGCTCCAACAGTATCTGGATGTTAGATGTTAGATGGATGTTAGATGGATGGATGGATGCTGTTTTTCTACATTGCTGTGAGCTGGCAGAGTAAAAGGTTTCTATCCTTGACCGGTTTATTCAGACCAGTACCTGGTGAGCGCCAGCAGCAGCGGAGACAAGGTGGTGGTTTCCAGTCTCAAGTCGACTCCTGTTCCGGTGGTTGAACTGGCCGATGGGGTGCGTACACGAAGAAGCTGTTATCCTCATCATCAGAGCCCAGAGTAGCTGCTTTCTGCAGCTGACAGTGGTGTTGGATCAAATTGTTTGTGGCAGCTTGAAAATGCTGTTAGTCACGGCGGTGATCCTTTAGTTAATGTCTGTCTACATGGATGTTTTATGTGACTGTCTTTTTCTTCTGCAGATCTGTCTGTGCAGTTTATCTGTACCCTTTTACGGGTTTAATGGTGGAATTAAATGTACTTGTTTCAGAAAAGACAGACACGTGTATGTCTGAGCTCTTCGTCTCAGTTTCTTGTTAGCGGTGGTCTTGATCACTGTGTCCATATCTGGGACCTGAAGACCAAGAGACTGCACCGCTCTCTCAAAGTAAGAGCTTACAGGAGCTGATCATCTGCACACACCAACAATTTGAGACCTTAATATGTAACCCCATTCTTAAGGACCACAAAGAAGAGGTGACCTGCGTGTCCTTCAATGCCAATGATAGCTGCATTGCCTCCGGGTCCACCAGTGGGGATCTGGTCCTTCACAGCCTGACTACCAACCTGTCCAGCAGGGCATTTGGTCACGGCAGCAGCCAGGTGAGAAACTTTTTTGTTGTTTTTGTGTTACAGAGAAACAACAGCATGAAACAGCACAACTTTAAAGTGTCTCTGACATGATTTTAATGTTATTTTACTACTTCATAACAAAGTTGTATTTGTGACTGTTGACACTTTTCCACATAAACCAGGAGCTTCAGATTTACAGTAATAAAGTCTCAAATATGCAGATTTATGGAAAATCAAAGTAATGAAACAGGAACAGAAGATGTAAACAAAGTGATTTACTATAACATGTAGAATCAGAATCAGTTTCTCTTTCTGAAGGTGAAATGGACTCAGGAGAAGAGTCGATGTGAACAGAACCAGTTCTGATACTGTTTGAGCTGAAATTGGTTCCTTCTAGTTCTGTTGATCAAACACAGTCAGTCTCAGTATCATGGTGGATGTAAAGGAACAGATAAACAGTCAGAAGGAGAGAAAGAGAAAGAAAAGAGACTAAAATCCATCAGAAATGTGTCCTGGAGTTACTGATGTCTGATCCTGACGTGAGCGACTCGGTGGAACTGAGTTCATGTTCATGACTCGTCCTCATGACAGAAAGATCCTGTTGACCTGCAGCTCATTTCAAACTCCAACCCACTGAGTCAGAACATCATCAAGTCTTTTATTTCTGTGTGAGTGATGTCATCATTCTCTGGGTCCGATTTAGGGAAATACATTAATGAATCAGTGTTGCTACAACCAGCTGATATATTTTATTAATGAAAACACCAGCTCACTAATGCTTTTAATGTCCATGTAAGATGGAAACAAAGAGCTGCTTCCTGTTTCATCACTTCCTGTTTCACACTGAAGATCATAAAAACATTCATACTTGCCTGATAAGAGTCAAACAAAATACATTTTCAATCAGACGCCTCAGCTGCTCTGTTTGCTTCCTCTGCAGCCTATCCACGACCTGCGGTTGTCCATGGTGAAGCGCTCCCTGCTGGGCAGCGTCTCTGACAGTGGCACCGTGGTTCTGTGGGACTCCAACACTCAGAGGGAGCTGCATGTGTTTGACAGCGCTCACAAGGCACCAGGCTCCGGCATGGCCTTCTCCCCCACCAGCGACCTGCTTGTCGTCAGCGTTGGCCTTGATAAGAAAATCATCTGCTACGACACGGCCAGCAAGATGTGAGTTTGGACATGTCCTGTTACGTCTTGTTCTGTATGAGACAGCTGTCCTTTACCTGTCAAGTCTGTGAGTGTCCATGTTTCCAGCTCATGAAACAGAAGCTTTAAGTTCAGCTCAGAATATTTTCTTTAGAATCCCTGAAATTTTTATTCCTCCTGAGGTGCCTGAGTGGGCTGCCGTCTGTTCAGAACACAAACAGAACCAACAATCAGTTTATCTGGAAGTTTTTCCTTCACTTGACTGTAGAGGTCAAAGTTCAACCATTAAAGGTTGACTTCAACACAACGTGCAGTTAAAACCCCATGAGAGCATCACCTGCTGTTCACACTAAATTCACAACATCATGACTGAAACCCAAAACTACCCTCGGGTGGGGTAGGTGTACATCCACCAGCAGCCATGTTTGTTACCTGAACACCCACCCCAAAGTACAATGCTAACACATAATTGGTTCGAACGTTTTTTTTTTTTTTCACAGAAATAGACGGTTGTCAATGGAGCGGTACAAGACGGATTTTCGTGGGTTTGGAAAACTCCAAATCTTGTGAGGTCTTGCAGCGCAAGGCTATCGCTACTGTACTTTACAAAAAACATCTGTGATTTATCATCAGCAAGAAAACAGCAACAAATATTTCCAGCAGTAAACAGACTAACAGGTGATCTGCCTGATGGGGTTCTGAGCTGAAATTACAGAAAAATGTATCAAGAAATGATGCAATAAAATCACCATGTAGCTGCTTATGTGAACAGAAAGACTGTAAATAAATCACAGCAGTTCAGTCTGCACTGTGGAATGTGATAATCTGATTTCTGTATTTGCATCGTAAAAGCACGAGAACAAAGGAGGTCCCCGAAAATCATCAGTGACACCCAGTGAACCCAGGGAGGGATTTAAAAGGTCTTTAGGGAACCTGGTGTTAAATGTTCATCAGAAACAAAAGTTTAACTGTATTAATGCTGCAGTTTGTTTGTTTGTTTGTTTGTTTGTTTGTTTGTTTGTTTGTTTGTTTGTTTGTGCGGCCGTAGCCTAGCGGGAGGTAGGTCACCTCTCGTTCGGAGGACCGGGGTTCGATCCCCGATGCCACTAGGTTATGTGTTGGAGTATCCGCCGTACAACATGGCTGCCCTCCACTCATCTCACAGTGAGGATGGGTTAAATGCAGATCTGAATTTTCCCAAGAGGAATTAATAAAAGGAAATATTATTAACATTATATTATTTAATTTATCTTGTCAGTAAACGCGTCCCAGTTTCAGCTGATCCCAGATCTGAACTCAGTCTGCTGGTTTTTGACCTGAAGAGAACTTCTCAGATTGAGCTTCTTAGCAGAATAAAGTTTGGATCTGAATAATAATCTGTGTCTTCAGAATCCTGAGGTCGATCCGCGTGGACAGTCCTTTAACCTCCGTGGACTTCACACTGGATGGAACCGGTCTGATAGTCGGCTCCACACAGGGAAAGATCTACCAGTATGACCTGAGGAACACCAGCACCCCCACCAGGATCACTGTGGCCCACAAAACATCTGTCACCTGTCTGCGCTTCCAGAGCAACACCAACAGACACAAGGTAGCACCTGGTGGACAAACAACCAGATCACAAACCTGAACTTTAGAAACTGCATCCTGTCGTTTCATATGTTAAGTCACCTGAATCAGCATCATTCAGGTGTTCACTTCTCCTGTCTCTGTCCCACCACAGTCCAGTAAACTGGGACCCTCCAAGATCTCCAGCACAAAGAGATCCAGTTCCAGACTGCCCAGCAGCCAGATGGACTCCGCCCCCAGCACAGGCCCCACCCCCCACAGGCAGGGGACCAGCACAGGCGAGTCTCATGATCAGTTTCCTGACAGGCTCTGAACTTGCAGGAATTATGTCAAAAATGATTGTTAAAATTTCTGAAGTAAAAACATTAAAAGTAATTAAAAATGTTCATTAAAAATTTTAAAATAGTGATTAGATGGAAATAAATCTTGTGACATTGCAGAAGCTTATTGAAATATGCATTTTTATTTCAAAGTGTTTGATGTACAAAGTGGGAAACGACACTTGGAGGACGAATCAGTTCCTCTGACCCTAAAACTCCAGTGGGACGTTTCAGTCATGACGTTGATTCAAGCTAAAGGCTTAAAGCTCATTCATGTAAACGGAGTTAGTGTGAAGGTTGATAATTAACTCAAAACCAAGTTAATTGAAATCTTTTATTTACATTTAGAATCTTCACATGGAAGTTTGGTTTTATTTGATGCAACAATTAAACATGAATAATTAAACTGTAGTTGCACGTGGTGTCCAGCAGGTGGTGCTACTGCGGAGGGGATGTGTCGAGAGGCTGAAGACCAGCAGGGGGACACGCAGCCTCTTCCTGTGGAGAAGGTCGGCGGCGTGGGACGAAGCAGTCTGGACATCTTCTCTCCTGCACGAGAAGGTCCTGGACAGAAAGATCTGCCTGGTGGCCACCAGGGGGCGTTTCTCATCAAACACAATACAGTGTGTTGTTTTCTATAAAATCCCTTCTGTTTGTTCTGTTCTGGTTCTGCTTTAGGTTCAGATTCATCAAACCAGGGGAAGACTGGAGAGACTCCGCTTGGAAGGACAGATGGTACTACAGAAAGACACATCTCAGGTTCTCGGCAGTGGTTTTAAATGAAGACATCGGTTCGGCTCTAACATTTCTTCTGTTTCCATAGTTACCAGTTTAGAGGCAATGTCCAGAGAAGGGGAGGGTCAGCAGCTGACTGGTCGGGCCAGTCTGGACATCTTCTCCCCAGTACGAGAAGGTTAGAACTTTGTCATTTAAGGTCTCTTTTTTGATGAGTTACCTGCATTCTGACACCAGTTATCGGTTTCTTTAATCCAGCTGTGTTTCACTTTAACTCTCAAGTTGATCTCAGCTTTTACCAGGAAACCCGAGTGAAGAAACAGAGTCCACCTGATGATTCAACTGAACCTCCCCAAGCAGCAGTAACTCTCAGACCTGATCAGTTTCTTTCATGGAGGAGTTCTGTTCTGGTTTTCACAAGCTCGCTTTGGGTCTTTGAGTTTCACAGTTCCTGTTCAGGTCTCTGAAAGTCCTCCAGAATGTCAGTCGGGTTCAGGTCTCTGAAGGTCCACCAGCATCTCAGACAGGTTCAGGTCTCTGAAGGTCCACCAGCATCTCAGTCAGGTTCAGGTCTCTGTAGGTCCACCAGCATCTCAGTCAGGTTCAGGTCTCTGAAGGTCCTCCAGCATCTCAGTCAGGTTCAGGTCTCTGAAGGTCCACCAGCATCTCAGTCAGGTTCAGGTCTCTGAAGGTCCACCAGCATCTCAGACAGGTTCAGGTCTCTGAAGGTCCTCCAGCATCTCAGTCAGGTTCAGGTCTCTGAAGGTCCACCAGCATCTCAGACAAGTACAAGTCGGGCCTCTGGTGCAGATTAGCTGCTGTTTTTGGATCATGGTTCTGGTTCCTGACCCAGTTTGATCCTCAGCTGTCTGACAAACTCTCGTCTGACTCTAGAACACGTTGGTGTCCAGAGGTGGACTCCATGATGTACGGTTCCTTAATCAGGTCCTCAGTGGATTTGATTAGCAGCACCTGTAGTTTACCTGGACTAGGGTTGGGTATCATTCAAAATTTTTCGATACCCGTACCGATACGATACTTTCATTTCGATACCGGTTTTATAAAATCTGCTGTAACAAAGAAAATTGCATGAAGCATTATCAACAGAAGTTGAGTTTTATTTTTCAGCTTTGGCAATGTTAATAACAAATTAAGTCAAATACGGAGCAACTCTCTGCTCTAAAATTGATTCCGTGAACGTTCAGGTGCTTCATCAAGTTGGACGTGTTGCCGGACTTAGTAGCGACTTCTTTTTTGCAAATATTGCATCGTGCCCTGTTGATGTCAACTCGGCTAAAATGGAGCCATACTTTCGACCTCGGAGGCATGTTTAACCGTTTCGACGTCGTACTCGTTCACAACATGGATACACGCTCGCGACCTCCGTCTGTAGGCGTAACCACGTAATTATTTTCCCTGCATGCTGTGCGTGCCTCAACGTCTTGTAACGTTACAAGCAATCAATCACTGGCAGTATTATTAAATGTTTATCTTGTGATTAACCCTAAAAGTACTGAAACTGGGCACCGAAATTTACATCACGTTTCGATACCGGGTAGTATCGAACCATTTCGGTCGATACCATAAATGTATTGACGTTCGACATACCCAGCCCTAACCTGGACTTATGAAACATGTTTTCATCAGATTCAGGATCTGTTCATTTCTGAACTTCTTGTAGATCTGAGGTTTATGGTTGTTGTCATGGAGATGGGGATTGTTGTGTCTCAGACTCTAACTCAGGTACCGGATCACAACGTAAGAACCCCCTGGGAAACCAGCTGGGGGCCTCTGCAGGGCGATGTTATAGTCCGCTGTCCGTCTTCCAGTCCCCACTCCCGATCAAAGAGGAGGAGCCAACCACATCTGCTGAACCATGTGACTCCAAGAAGGTGTGACCGCTGACCTGTCAGTCAAAATCAGACTGATGTTTTCATCATCTTTTATGGAAATTGTCGGTTAAAACAAACTTTCAAAAACATGTAGAAATCAGAGAAATAAACTGAAAGTGAACTTCTAACAGTCTGACAGGACCAGCAGCTCCTGTTTGGAGGGAGAGGCTTTGACTCCGCCCACCACCACCCAACAGACCAATCAGAGCCTGTTAGCACCAGCCTTCTTTACTCCAGAGCCCAGCCTCTGTAGAGCCAATGGAATTCAGTCTCAGATGAGCTATGACTCACCTGTCCACAGGGCTCCGCCCACCACCACAGCAGGTACAGCTCTGTTTCCATGGTGACAGCACAAGGAATCCAGTTGCTGAAAGTTATGTTTGTGTGTGAACCTTCAGGTCCAACTGGGACAGCAGCCGTGTCCTCGTCGCTGTCACAGAACATCGCAGACGTGGTCGGACAGGGAGGAGCCGCTCCGCTCACCTCGCTGCAGATCCACTTCATCCAGAACATGATCCATGAAACCCTGGAGGAGTTCAGGTGAGTCTCTAACCTTTGACCCCACACTGGATTTGTGAAGGTTTTTATGTTTGACAAGTTATAAACCTGCCAGGATACACACATGGAAACATGCACGCACACAGATGGGTTCTTCTGGGTCGGGTCCAAACTACTTCAAGTTGTTGAGATTTTGTCATAAATTTTAAAAGGATAATTTACAAAATGCTTTGGAGAATTTTTCCTTTATAATTTTGGGTGTTTTGTAGGTAAAAAACATTTTATTCTGATATTCAAACGGTAACTTTGGATTCACCTTATTAACCTGCAGCACAGCTGAAGTGTGAGTCCAAGAGATTCAGCTTCTCGTTATCAATGACACAAAACAAAAATTAAAGTTTCCTGATTTAATTTTTTGAACAAATAAAATAGATCTAATTTTTGTCAAAAAATTGAAACCTTTTGCTTTTATAAATAACTCTGATGTTTTTCTGTATTTTAAACACTAAAAGCTGTTTTTCATACCTTGAACACGATCAGAGGGGAGGAGCTACTGGATCAGGTCTGAAGGGTTTGATGTCATCAGGGTTCTGATTCGCTGAAGTTTCATCTTAAAGCATCATCGTGAGACTTTTTCCAAAGACAAGCACATTTTGAGCTTTGAGTTATTTTGTGTTGTTTCAGGAACTCCTGTCACCAAGACGTCATCAACCTGCAGGTGGAGATGATCCGACAGTTCTACATTCAGCTGGTACCAATATTCACTTCTTCTCTTCTCACCTCGAAGCTCAGATTCCTGTTAGCAACAAAAACAATTCAAACATTTACACATTCCTGTTCGGTGCTGGTTTCTGTTTGGTCCTGGTTCCTGTCTGGTCCTGGTTCCTGTTCGGTGCTGGTTTCTGTTTGATCCTGGTTCCTGTCTGGTCCTGGTTCCTGTCTGGTCCTGGTTTCTGTTCGGTCCAGGTTTCTGTTCGGTCCAGGTTTCAGGCTTGGTCCTGTAAACCAGAAGGTGAACTGGAGAAGACTTCTGATAAGAGGACCTGCTGATCTTCTGCTGCAGGTTTAGTTTAGTCCTTCCAGACTGCAGGAACCTTTTAATGGGTCTTAAAACTTTCAGGGATCAGGTCTGGATTCTCAGCTCTAAATATCAGATGGTCTGAAGGACCCAGAACCCAAAACCAAACAGCTGTGAACACGAAGTTCCTCTCAGGTCTGAAGGTTCTGTTGAACTTTGACCTTTGGTCTGCAGATTGTCACTCAGTCAGCTGAGTGTCAGAGACACGTGCACGACGTGCAGCTTCTGTCTGAGTGATAATATGATAACATCAACCTGCAGAAATCCCAAACAATGATGCACGTACGTGTGTGTGTGTGTGTACGTGTGTGTGTGTGTGTGCGTGTTGCATTTCAGACAGAAATCCATGGTCTGATAGAGAAATATTCAGTCAACGAGTCGCTGGTGGAGGAGATCGAGAGGCTGCGAGAGGAGAACCGTCGTCTGCGATCAAACTACTGACCAGCTACAGGTGTGTGACTGTTGAGCCCTGAGTCAAGTCTCACAGGCTGCAGAGCCTTTCAGGATCTTAACGCTTCTCCTGAAGTCACCAGCAGGAAGTGTTGAGAATCCGTCAACAGCAGCTTCATCACGTTTTCTTATTCTAATTTAATAAACTGTGTAAGGCTGCGTTCTGCAGAGCAGCTCACGTGTGTCTGTATCATGTTTTTATTAAAAACATTTGGTGTAAAAAATAAAGACTTGTACAAAGTGAAACAGACTTTGACTCTTTAATAAAACAAGATAAACATTTATTTAACATAATTTGTGAGAGTTTTAGGTTCAGCTGATCCGAGTGCAGCGAAGCTTCAGCTCAAACTGACATTTTCAGGTTTATATCAACATTTTTATTATTACTTATTACAAACATGTCAGTGTTTTAGTAACGTGTCATGTGACCTCCAGCATCAGTTACAGCTTGATGCTGATCACAGATCGACTTGTCATCTGAAGCGTGACATCACACTCTTCTTTAAGGTCCTCAAGTCCTTCTGGGGTTCAGAGTTATGAGTCTCTATATGGAGACTCAGCTGATCTCAGGGGTTTTCTATGAGATCAGGTCTAGAGAAAATCCAGGTCCCTCCATTCCAGGTCCCCCAGTCAGTTGTTCCCTCATCATGAGACGTGAAGATGAAATGAGGTCTGTACGATAGAGCACTTTAACATACAGCATGATAGTTAAGTTCTGTACAGCAAATCAAGAAAGCAAAATAAAAAATACAACAATAAACAAATATTTAAAGAATAAAACTAGGAAAAAAAATACAATCTGAACGGAACTGTATTGATTTGATCGGATTTACAGGCGTTTCCAGGTAGGAGTGACTCGCTCTGCAGGCTGAACTCTGAGGTTTCGGTTTTGTTTCTCGGGTCTTGTCTCGGTTTCGTTTCTGACTGACAGCTGAACAGAACAACAAAAATCAGCTGACGGTCCTGAGTGTCACAGACAGCATGTTCTCGTGGGGAGAAGACTGTCAGCGCGGCTTTGGGCTGCAGAGTGACACGAACACCGACAGCTCGGCCGCAGACGAAGCAGTTTACCGACTTAAAGTCCCGTATCACATCACGGATCTGTCAGCTGCTCGCAATGTGCTGGCTTTCATCAAAAGCAACGGGAACGGGTTCATAACGCGGACGAACCAGAGCAACGATGGAAGAAGACTCCGAGGGAAACAGAGTGAGTATCAGTTAGTTAGAAATCAATCAGCTAATTAATGGCAACTTTGTTAATGAAGGCAGGTGTGTTAATAAGGATAGGTGTGTTACTGAAGGCAGGTCTGTTAATGAAGACAGGTGTGTTAATAAGGACAGACTTTGTTAAGTGTTAATAAGGACAGACTTTGTTAATGAAGGCAGGTGTGTTAATAAGGACAGACTTTGTTAATGAAGGCAGGTGTGTTAATGAAGACAGGTGTGTTAATAAGGACAGACTTTGTTAATGAAGACAGCTGTGTTACTGAAGGCAGGTGTGTTAATGAAGACAGGTGTGTTAATAAGGACAGACTTTGTTAATGAAGGCAGGTGTGTTAATAAGGACAGACCTTGTTAATGAAAGCAGGTGTGTTTATGAAGACAGGTGTGTTACTGAAGGCAGGTGTGTTAATGAACACAGGTGTGTTACTGAATGCAGGTGTGTTAATAAGGACAGACTTTGTTAATGAAGGCAGGTGTGTTAATGAAGACAGGTGTGTTACTGAAGGCAGGTGTGTTAATGATGACAGGTGTGTTAATAAGGACAGGTTTGTTAATGAAGACAGGTGTTTTACTGAAGGCAGGTGTGTTAATGAAGACAGGTGTGTTAATAAGGACAGGTGTGTTACTGAAGACAGGTGTGTTAATGAAGGCAGGTGTGTTAATAAGGACAGGTGTGTTACTGGAGGCAGGTGTGTTAATGATGACAGGTGTGTTAATAAGGACAGGTTTGTTAATGAAGACAGGTGTGTTACTGAAGGCAGGTGTGTTAATGAAGACAGGTGTGTTAATAAGGACAGGTGTGTTACTGAAGACAGGTGTGTTAATGAAGGCAGGTGTGTTAATAAGGACACGTGTGTTAATAAGGACAGGTGTGTTAATAAGGACAGGTGTGTTACTGAAGGCAGGTGTGTTAATAAGGACAGGTGTGTTACTGAAGACAGGTGTGTTACTGAAGACAGGTGTGTTACTGAAGACAGGTCTGTTAATGAAGACAGTTGATGAGGAGAAATTTAAAAAGTAATGGAGTCCTTTCTGATGGAGAGTAGTTAAGGTTTTGGGTAGACATGAGGAAACAGACACCTGAAGCGTTACTGAAAGGTGAGTTTGTGTTGTGTGTGTTTGCAGAGTTTGTGAAGTGTAAGCAGAAGCTGGAGGTTGTGGCTTGTGCTGACGATGTGGTCACATTTCTGTCTGATGGAGGGACAGTTTTCTGTGTGGACACAACTCGGACTCCTTACACACCCAGGTGAGGTCTGACCTGAACTTCTTCTTCTTTCATCTGTTGTATCTCTGATTTTTGATAAATGCACCTTGTATTTGTTTGTTTGTTTGTTTTTTGCAGGACGCTGGGGGCTTTTTCCAACATCGTGATCACTCAAGTGTCTTGTGGAAGCCAGCATTCAGTGGCTCTGACAAAAGGTGCTGTAAGGTTTTCTACTTATTTTCCTTTGAAAATCATCAGGGAGAAAAAAATCTTTTAAACACACGAGTCACTGCGACTTTCATGGATCTTAATTTATTTTTGTATTGAGTGAATTAATTAATTAAAAACTGCTTTGATTGAAGATACCAGCTGCACTATAACAACTGATTTACTGCAAACTCCGAATTTCAACACTAAAACTTCAGATTTGTGTTCAGTAAAATTTCTTTAATCCTCTAAAACCAGCAATCCACAAGCTTTAGAGAAGGTTCAGACTTTCACCTGCAGCTGTAAGAGTCAGTCTGTGTCTTCAGGTCAAAGTCCAGTTTGTTTAAAATAATAAATAGAATAATGTGTCCAGACTGTGGAAACTGCACTTTAAACACACTGTTTGTTTGTGACTCATTAATACTTGTGAGATTTAAAACATCCTGCTGTTTTGTGCTGATTTCCCATCAGATGGTCAGGTGTACACCTGGGGCCTGGACTCCAGGGGTCAGCTGGGTCTGGGGAGGAGAAGCTCTGGTGCTGGTTCACCACAACACCTGCGATGTCTGTCGTCCATCCCGGTGGTCAGGATCTGTGCAGGAGGAGAGCAGAGCTTCGTCCTGTCTGTGTCTGGAGGCGTGTTCGGCTGGGGCAGGAACGACTGTGGACAGCTCGGACTGGGAGACACTGAAGGTGATGCTGTTGTAGTTTTACTGCATCATATTCACAATGTTTTTTATTTTTTACTACTAAAACAATCATGACAAACTGTTTGTCTTCCAGACAGAAACACTCCAGCCTGTGTTCACAGCTTGAATCTGAAGAAAACTTGGGACATTTCCTGTGGAATGAAGCACACAGCTGTTTTAACGAAGGTAAAGCTGTCAGCCTTCAGACCTTCTCATAAAAACAAACATCTTTCAAAGATACAGACCTGATTACATCCGGGAATAATCTCTGACATTCATGATGCTCAGTGTGACAAGGAAACTGATCCGGAGAGGAAACACCGAGCTGAAATATGTCTGTAATGTTTCTTCAACATCATGTATGTTTGAACGTTTGCTTCATCAGCATGGAGCGGTTTTTACGTTCGGCTGTGGTCTGGATGGACAGCTGGGACACAACTCATTCCAAAATGAACTCCAACCTCGACTTGTTGCAGAACTTTGGGGATCAAAAGTCATAAAAGTTGCATGTGGAAGGTAAACAACTCCAACCATGATACATGTAAAGACCGTAACATTTACTGCAATTTAAGAATAAATCATGTTTAATGTTTTATTGCAGCTCAGTGAACTGAGTTTTAAGAAGGTTGTTGGTTTGATCATTTGTTTTAGATCAAAACCAGTACAACACGACTCTGATGATGCTTTTACTTTGAATCAAAATGTGACCTGATCTTTGCTTCCTGCCTGAAGACTCAAAGTTGCATCACCTTGGTGGGCTTTTGATCCCACCTGACCAAACCTTCTGGATTTATCAGGAGTGTTTATGTCATTTTGTCATGTGACTTCAGGAATCACACGTTGGTTTTGACGGACATGTGGAAGGTCTACTCCTTTGGTTGTGGAGAACAGGGACAGCTGGGACGTGGGGAGGAGAAGTGGTGCTCGGTGCCGCTGCCAGTTCTTCTGCCTCAGGGTGAATCCATCTCTCATATTAACACCAGTTATTAACAAAAATATAACAAATAAATATTTTATATTCTTTCTTATTTTCAGACACCAGAAGCATCTTTGCAGGAGAAAACTGTTCGTTTGCAACCTGTTCTCCAGACGAGGTACCAGCAGTGTGACGAGACCAGCAGCAGAGACGGTAACATGGAGGAAGCTTCAAATAAACACACCTGTTTGAATTTACAGGATGCTCACAGAGGTTCGGACCCTGATCCAGGTGGTAAAGTGGCTCAGCTCGGGCTGGAAGGCGTGACGGATAAATGGATTTCTGAATATGATTTAAAGTCTTGGAAAAAGATCAAACAGTGAGTTTCAAAGCGTCTAACGGCCTGTTCAGGTTCCGTCTTTAATCCTTTTGGACTCAAATGTTTTTCTCTTAACAGGGAAATAAACAGAACATTTTCATCTGCATCCTGTTGTAATAAAAGCTTCCTGGAACGCAGGTAAAAACCTTCTCTGTAATATTAAAACTCCAGCTGACTCATCTCAAAGTTGTACCTGTGCAGGTGAAGCAGTGGTTGCTGCACACTGTCACTAAGTTCCAAGCAGAAACATGTTGAACCTGTTTCAACTGGATGACTTTTGCAGGTCTGTGTTAGTCTCATAGAGACCTGTAGACCTGATTCTCTGGGGCTTTTATTTCAGCAGAGATAAACATTTCCAAACTTCACCGAAGTACCACGGCCTGAACCTGAAACTGGCTCGAGTGACCTTCAGGAAACTGGTGAAGAACGACCGCGTGTGGGACGAGGTGTGTAACTACCTGAACAAACGGTGGATCAGAAACTGGAATGATCCCTTCGACGTGTCTGCAGCTTGATCAGAGCGTTTGTTTTGATGTTTCAATCCAACAGGTCCAAGCTGCACTTCTGCGTTTGCTGCCTCATCTTGATCCGAATCCAGTTGGAGTGGAGAGTCTGAGGATCTTCATGCTTCTCAATGTTCTTCTTCATGTTGTCCAGAAACACCGACAGCAGCAGAACACCAAGCTCGTCGAGTCGGTTGCTGCTGCTGTAACAAGCATGTCGAAGGGAAGCCTCCAGGTCTTAGGTATGATGTTGGGACTATAAATTCTCATGAAGCTGAGGCTTTTATTAATGTGTCTGTCTTCAGGGGACTGGTGGTCTTCGCTGTCTCCCTCCAGCATGAAGACATTTGTGAAGGTGTGGAAGCAGGCGATCATGAAGATCCTATCCTGTGTGCCGGTTCCTCGCACTGCTGGAGTCAGAAACCTGCTTCTGGTCCTTCAGTACATGTACAACGTCAGTATGATAAACCCTGAGAAACATTCCAAGTTTGAACTTTTGACCTGAGACGAGTCTTGACTGGTATCAACAGGTGAACAGCAGCGTTCCCGAGTCTCGAAGGCTGCCAGGAAGTGATTTCTGTTTGATGATCAGTCCAGATTTTCTGTTTGAGGATCTGAAGCTCTGGCGTTTAACATCTCAAAGAAAAGTAAGAAAAAAAGTCTCATTTAAATGTTTCTTGATTCTTGTCAGAAGGTCGTCTGATTTAACTGGTTAATCCTTCCAGCTTGTGTCAGCTGAGCCTCTTGTACTTTGCAACTTTCCCATCGTGATGGATCTACAAGCAAAGCAACAGGTTTTCTACAGGAATGTTGAGCTCACTAAGGTAACACACAATAATCCTACTGGTTGAACTTCATCTTTATGGCAGCAGAGTGTTACACAACAAGTTTTAGGTTTTGGGGTCCAGTCTTCGAGGGCCACTATCCTGAGTGTTTTAGATGTTTTTCAGCTCCAACACACCTGATTGAAATTATTTAATTACTTCCTCATCGAGTCAACAAGTTCCAGAGACCTGTTAATGACCTGCTTAGCCAAACCAGGTGTGTTGAAGCAGAGGAACATCTAAAACCTGCAGGTCCCTCCAGGACTGGAGACCCCTGTTATACAGGATGATGCTAAAAACTGAGAGAATTTGGTCTGTGAGCACAAATTCATCATGTTTTGCCTTCAGAGTCTAAAGTTTTCCTCAATCTCTCCTTACAGGCCGAGTTCCTGTGTGTTCCTCTCTGGTGGGAACCGTGTACAGCTCACAGCTGCTTCTTGAAGCTGAATCTGAGACGAGTGTCGCTGTTACAAGACACTTTTGAGCAACTAACTGCAGTTCATCAGAGAGACTACAAGAAGCAGCTTCTGGTACGTGAACATTCAGTTTACTGACCATGTGGTCACAATCAGCCAGCTGAATGCTGTCCCTCTATATGAGACTCAGGTCTCCTGGTCCAGCTGAAGACAGGATGGGGTGCTATCTGCTAGAGCTCCAGCTACAACACGTGCACGAGGGTTTAAACGTGCTTGTGTGTGTGTGAGCTGTGAATTATCATGATACATGATGCTCACATCAAAGCAGTTATTTAATGGGATCATTTACTTTTCATCTTGTTTCAGGTCCGTTTCAATCACTACGTTAACCCTGATGACCTGAAGTTGTACCTAAAAGACTTTTTTTATGAAGTCTTTCACCAGCTGCTGTCTGCTGAGTCAGGGATGTTCATGTTGAATGACTCCAGGTCGTTGGTCTGGTTCTCCTCCAAAGTAAAACTTGGTTTTTATCAGAAGTGATTGAAGTTTAGACTCTGAACTTTCAGCTTTGACTCAGTTCTTTGTGAAACACACCATCCACCTCAGGCTCCGGAGGAGGACCAGCGTTTCTACCTGTTTGGGGTTCTGTGTGGACTGGCTTTGTACAACTACGCCATCATCTACTTACCTTTCCCACTGGTGCTGTTCAAGAAGCTGCTTGGTGTGAAGCCTTCACTGGAAGATCTGATAGAATTCAGCCCGCGTGTTGGAAAGTAAGCAGATGTTTATTCAGACACTTGGAGGTTCATGTTTCACTGCTGACGTCTGTGTTGTCTTTAGGAGTCTGCTGTACATCCTGGACCACTGCACAGATGATGACATCAAGGACATGGACATGGATTTTATAGTAGGTGTTTTACAAACACTCAAGATGTTTGATATTATCAAAAGACTGACACCAGAACTTCTTTTCTTTCAAAGATCAGCTGGGATGAAACGGACGTTGATCTTGATCCTGGAAATCCAGATAAACCAGTAACCAACCAAAACAAGTAAAAATCTTCAGACTCGTCGCTCTTTTCAGTTTCAATGAATAAGTTTGTATTTAATGACTTTGTTTCCTGAGACAGAGAAGCGGAGCAGGTTTCCATGAGGAGACCAGGTTTTACAGAGTCTTTACCTGTTCAACAGGAAGGAGTTTGTGGATGCCTACGTGGATCATGTCTTTAACACATCTATAAGGACGGTGTTTAAAGACTTCACGCGAGGTTTCTTCCAGGTCTGTGACCGAGATCTGGTGAGACTTTTCAAGCCCAAGGAACTTCAGGAAGTGCTGGTTGGAAAGGACTTCCAGGACTGGGACAAGCTGAAGCGGGTCAGAATCTTTCTCTGCAACTCGTCTGTGTGACAGCTCGATTAGAACACTGCTGTGGTTCTGAAACCAACTTCTTTGTTATTAGAACACGATTTATGAAAAGGAGTACCATGCGGCTCACCCCACCATCCAGATGTTTTGGGAGGTTTTCGATGAGCTCACTGAGAATCAGAAGAAAGCTTTTCTTTGTAAGTGACTCGTATAGAAACACGTGAAAGATTTCTCTCTCTCTCTAGACTTGTGCAGATGTTCAAACGAACACTCAACTGCATCAATAATTTGAAATAAATTTAAGTCACGTATCAGATACTAGGTCCAGATAAGTCCCTGTGAGTCCGGCCTCTGGTGGACTCCCAGTCCACTCTGGGTTAGTGAACCCTCTGGCAGCGGTGGAGCTCGGATGGAACTGGTAACGTTTTGGCGTGGCCAACATGTCACACAAAAAAATGCATAAAGTACCTTCAACCAAACAAATACAACATTTTGACATTGGCAGCAGTGGCAAAGATCTATTATTATTCCAAGTATTTTTACTTATTAACGCAGGTAAAGTAACAACGATACACAACAAAAATACATAAAATATAAATGTGTCTGGGGACGCCAAAAGGGTGCAACATGTTTCATTACTGAACCATCTGCGTATCGGGTT
Organism: Pachypanchax playfairii; assembly: GCA_006937955.1. Lineage (NCBI taxonomy): Eukaryota > Metazoa > Chordata > Actinopteri > Cyprinodontiformes > Aplocheilidae > Pachypanchax > Pachypanchax playfairii. Next base: position 327,733 of record SSNP01000005.1, read on the forward strand.
GTGTGAGTGTTAGCCCCTCCCCTCTCCCGTGTGAATGGGTGAATGACAGAAAAAACTGTAGTGTGAAGCGCTTTGGGGGTCGTAGGACCTAATTAAAGCGCTATACAAGTACACGCCATTTAACCATCACCAGCGTTGAGCTGAACACTGATGCCATGGTTGCTGGTTTGGATCCAACACAGAGGTCTTCAAACCCCGAACACACACTGTGGATCAGTGCACGTCCCATTTCTTGGATGTTTAGGTGCTCCAGCACGTCTGGTCTGGCTTCTGCAGTTTCAGGACCTCCCTGAACAGAACCAGGATCAGACTCCACTGTTCTCAAACTTCTTGTTCATTAACGTGTTCCAACAATAATCTGTTGTGATGACAGACTGACTGAACATCCCTTTTCCATCCCTCAGGGTTTGTGACGGGGTTTGATCAGGTACCTGTTCTGTGTGAGGAGGAAATGAAGATGATCATCACGGTCCCGCCCGTCTCCTCCGACTACGTTTACCCTTTCTCACACACCTGCTTCTCCAAGCTGGAGCTGCCGTTGTACTCAAGCAAAGAGATCATGCAAACCAAACTGACTGAAGCTCTGATCAATAATCAAAGAACCAGTCAATGATCAGCACACCTGTACTAACAGATGTTTGACCAGGGATGGAGCCTCAGTGACCTGATCCTGTTACAGAAATGTTCTTTCTATACTCGTTTACTTAAATCAATTGAAATGCATCAAACACTCACCTGCAGTATGTTGTTTATTGTTGTTTATTTGGCCTTTATTTTAGCCAGTGAGATAAACTGTTTTTTTGAGGAAGTCCTGGGGGGGGTTGGGGAGGAAGGGATTGAACATGTGACCTTCCGGGTGGCCTAGTCTCTGTAAAAAGCCTTTACCTGGACAAAACAGTATAAATATAGATGTCTCGTGTCATACAAGTTCTGACACAAATTCTCTTTCCCTCAAGAAATAAACCTTAAACTCCAACCAGCCGTGTTGTTGGTGTCTCTTTAATCACACAGACTTTAACATGTTGAATGAAAAGGTCTGAAAACTACACATGAAAACAAATCCAGTGTAAATATCAGCTGTTTCTGTCCCAGCTGCTTCTTCATGTCATGAAGGATGTTTTTCTGGTTCCAGCAAACAGAAAACATCAAAACATGATGAGAGAAATAAAGATTTTCTGATTGGAGGACGTCCGTGTCTGAAGTTTGAGTTTTATGTAGATTATCATGTTGTTTCCTTCTTGTTTGCTGCTGCAGAGAGTTGCTGACTTATTGTGAAAGGATGAATTCATGAGAACATGAACGATTTCATCACATTGTTCTTCACAGCAGCAGGTATCTTTGTAAAGGAAACTGATCTTTTGTGTTTTATCTTAATAGAGTTGATCTGATTTGAAATGATCAGGTTTCATTTTTAAAAACAGAATTCACATATTTACAATGAAAAATATAAAAATGACTGTCAGCTGTAGATCAAAGATAATATTTGAATATAAGTATCAGCTGACCTCTGAATCCCAGCAGATCTGATTATTCTCACTTTATTTAAACTCCTGAATATTTACTGATCTGAACTCAGCTGATTAATTCTCCATTTCCCTCCATGTTCTGATCTAATCGATGTTCCTTTTGTTCTCTTGTGTTGGAATAAGAACCATCTGATCGACCTTCTCACGGACTTTATAATCAAACGCTCAGACGGATTTGTGTCACTTTCGTTTCTTCTTGTTTCATGAAAGTTTTGTTTTTCTTTCTTCCGTTTGCTGATTGAATGACAGAAGTTTCGATTCTGTCAGCTGACTCAGACCGAGCACCAGCTCCAAGCACCGGCTCCGAGCACCGGGAGCAGTAGCTACCGACATGTTTTCATGGGGAGAGGACTACCGACACAGCTTCCGTCTGAAAAAAGGCTCCAGCGTCCGAACTGCCGATGGAGTTCAGCTTTTGAAACCGAGTTTCCAGGTCGTGGATCTGTCTGCGGGTCGTAACGCGCTCGGATTCATCAAGAATACCGGAGAGGCGATGATTATCCGCACCGAGGAGCGCGGAGACGGGAGGAGACTGAAGGGAAAACAGAGTGAGCGTTTGTTTAAACTCTAAATCAGACATGGAAGTTTTCACTGATCAGCTGAGGTTTGTTTATTTACAGAGTTTATTAACTGTCATGAGAAGATGAAGGCTGTGAGCTGCGGTGATGAGCTGCTCACCTTTCTCTCTGATGGAGGGAAAGTTTTCTGTGTGGACTCCAGTCTCTCACCTGTCACCGTCAGGTGAGCACAAAGATTTCATTAGGTTTTATTTGGACTCTAACTGAAACAGAATTTTGCTGTTTCAGCTCTCCAGTCACCTTCCAGAACACACCTGTAACCGAAGTGGCCTGTGGGATCCAGCACACCATCGCCCTGACCAAAGGTACAGGTACACCTACCTCAAATATACCACCCTCAACAGGTACACCACCCTCAGCAGGTACACCACCTTCAGTTACACCACCCTCTGGTACACCACCCTCAGGTACACCACCCTCAGCAGGTACACCACCCTCAGGTACACCACCCTCAACAGGTACACCACCCTCAGCAGGTACACCACCCTCAGGTACACCACCCTCAGGTACACCACCCTCAGCTACACCACCCCCAGCAGGTACACCACCCTCAGCAGGTACACCACCCGCAGGTACACCACCCTCAGGAACACCACCCTCAGCAGGTACACCACCCTCAGCAGCTACACCACCCTCAGGTACACCACCCTCAGGTACACCACCCTCAGCAGGTACACCACCCTCAGGTACACCACCCTCGACAGGTACACCACCCTCAGCAGGTACACCACCCTCAGGTACACCACCCTTAGGTACACCACCCTCAACAGGTACACCACCCTCAGCAGGTACACCACCCTCAGTTACACCACCCTCTGGTACACCACCCTCAGGTACACCACCCTCAGCAGGTACACCACCCTCAGGTACACCACCCTCAACAGGTACACCACCCTCAGCAGGTACACCACCCTCAGGTACACCACCCCCAGCAGGTACACCACCCTCAGCAACACCACCCTCTGGTACACCACCCTCAGGTACACCACCCTCGACAGGTACACCACCCTCAGCAGGTACACCACCCTCAGCAGGTACACCACCCTCAGGTACACCACCCTCAACAGGTACACCACCCTCAGCAGGTACACCACCCTCAGGTACACCACCCTCAGCAGGTACACCACCCTCAGTTACACCACCCTCTGGTACACCACCCTCAGGTACACCACCCTCAGCAGCAACACCACCCTCAGCTACACCACCCTCAGGTACACCACCCTCAACAGGTACACCACCCTCAGCAGGTACACCACCCTCAGTTACACCACCCTCAGGTACACCACCCTCAGGTACACCACCCTCAGCAGGTACACCACCCTCAGGTACACCACCCTCAACAGGTACACCACCCTCAGCAGGTCCACCACCCTCAGGTACACCACCCTCAGGTACACCACCCTCAGGTACACCACCCTCAGGTACACCACCCTCAGTTACACCACCCTCAGCAGGTACACCACCCTCAGCAGGTACACCACCCTCAGTTACACCACCCTCTGGTACACCACCCTCAGGTACACCACCCTCAGCAGGTACACCACCCTCAGGTACACCACCCTCAGGTACACCACCCTCAGGTACACCACCCTCAGGTACACCACCCTCAGCAGGTACACCACCCTCAGGTACACCACCCTCAGGTACACCACCCTCAGCAGGTACACCACCCTCAGTTACACCACCCTCTGGTACACCACCCTCAGGTACACCACCCTCAGCAGGTACACCACCCTCAGGTACACCACCCTCAGGTACACCACCCTTAGGTACACCACCCTTAGGCACACCACCCTCAGGTACACCACCCTCAACAGGTACACCACCCTCAGCAGGTACACCACCCTCAGTTACACCACCCTCTGGTACACCACCCTCAGGTACACCACCCTCAGGTACACCACCCTCGACAGGTACACCACCCTCAGCAGGTACACCACCCTCAGCAGGTACACCACCCTCAGGTACACCACCCTCAGCAGGTACACCACCCTCAGTTACACCACCCTCTGGTACACCACCCTCAGGTACACCACCCTCAGCAGGTACACCACCCTCAGGTACACCACCCTTAGGTACACCACCCTTAGGCACACCACCCTCAGGTACACCACCCTCAGGTACACCACCCTCAGGTACACCACCCTCAGCAGGTACACCACCCTCAGGTACACCACCCTCAACAGGTACACCACCCTCAGCAGGTACACCACCCTCAGGTACACCACCCTTAGGTACACCACCCTTAGGCACACCACCCTCAGGTACACCACCCTCAGCAGGTACACCACCCTCAGGTACACCACCCTCAGGTACACCACCCTCAGGTACACCACCCTCAGGTACACCACCCTCAGTTACACCACCCTCAGCAGGTACACCACCCTCAACAGGTACACCACCCTTAGGCACACCACCCTCAGGTACACCACCCTCAGCAGGTACACCACCCTCAGGTACACCACCCTCAACAGGTACACCACCCTCAGCAGGTACACCACCCTCAGGTACACCACCCTCAACAGGTACACCACCCTCAGCAGGTACACCACCCTCAGCAGGTACACCACCCTCAGGTACACCACCCTCAACAGGTACACCACCCTCAGCAGGTACACCACCCTCAGGTACACCACCCTCAGCAGGTACACCACCCTCAGTTACACCACCCTCTGGTACACCACCCTCAGGTACACCACCCTCAGCAGGTACACCACCCTCAGGTACACCACCCTCAGGTACACCACCCTCAGCAGGTACACCACCCTCAGTTACACCACCCTCTGGTACACCACCCTCAGGTACACCACCCTCAGCAGCAACACCACCCTCAGCTACACCACCCTCAGGTACACCACCCTTAGGTACACCACCCTTAGGCACACCACCCTCAGGTACACCACCCTCAGGTACACCACCCTCAGCAGGTACACCACCTTCAGTTACACCACCCTCTGGTACACCACCCTCAGGTACACCACCCTCAGCAGGTACACCACCCTCAGGTACACCACCCTCAGGTACACCACCCTCAGTTACACCACCCTCAGCAGGTACACCACCCTCAGGTACACCACCCTCAACAGGTACACCACCCTCAGCAGGTACACCACCCTCAGTTACACCACCCTCTGGTACACCACCCTCTGGTACACCACCCTCAGGTACACCACCCTCAGCAGGTACACCACCCTCAGGTACACCACCCTTAGGTACACCACCCTCAACAGGTACACCACCCTCAGCAGGTACACCACCCTCAGGTACACCACCCTCAGGTACACCACCCTCAGGTACACCACCCTCAGCAGGTACACCACCCTCAGGTACACCACCCTCAGGTACACCACCCTCAGCAGGTACACCACCCTCAGCAGGTACACCACCCTCAGCAGGTACACCACCCTCAGGTACACCACCCTCAGGTACACCACCCTCAGCAGGTACACCACCCTCAGCTACACCACCCTCAGCTACACCACCCTCAGGTACACCACCCTCAGGTACACCACCCTCAGTTACACCACCCTCAGCAGGTACACCACCCTCAGCAGGTACACCACCCTCAGGTACACCACCCTCAGGTACACCACCCTCAGGTACACCACCCTTAGGTACACCACCCTCAGCAGGTACACCACCCTCAGGTACACCACCCTCAACAGGTACACCACCCTCAGCAGGTACACCACCCTCAGTTACACCACCCTCTGGTACACCACCCTCAGGTACACCACCCTCAGGTACACCACCCTCAGTTACACCACCCTCAGCAGGTACACCACCCTCAGCAGGTACACCACCCTCAGGTACACCACCCTCAGGTACACCACCCTCAGTTACACCACCCTCAGCAGGTACACCACCCTCTGGTACACCACCCTCAGGTACACCACCCTCAACAGGTACACCACCCTTAGGTACACCACCCTCAACAGGTACACCACCCTCAGCAGGTACACCACCCTCAGGTACACCACCCTCAGGTACACCACCCTCAGCAGGTACACCACCCTCAGGTACACCACCCTCAGGTACACCACCCTCAGCAGGTACACCACCCTCAGCAGGTACACCACCCTCAGCAGGTACACCACCCTCAGGTACACCACCCTCAGGTACACCACCCTCAGTTACACCACCCTCAGCAGGTACACCACCCTCAGCAGGTACACCACCCTCAGGTACACCACCCTCAGGTACACCACCCTCAGGTACACCACCCTCAGGTACACCACCCTCAGGTACACCACCCTCAGTTACACCACCCTCAGTTACACCACCCTCAGCAGGTACACCACCCTCAGCAGGTACACCACCCTTAGGTACACCACCCTCAGGCACACCACCCTCAGGTACACCACCCTCAGGTACACCACCCTCAGGTACACCACCCTCAGGTACACCACCCCCGACAGGTACACCACCCTCAGCAGGTACACCACCCTCAGCAGGTACACCACCCTCAGGTACACCACCCTCAGTTACACCACCCTCAGCAGGTACACCACCCTCAACAGGTACACCACCCTCAGGTACACCACCCTCAGGTACACCACCCTTAGGTACACCACCCTCAGCAACACCACCACCAGCAGCTACACCACCCTCAGCTACACCACCCTCAGGTACACCACCCTCAGCAGGTACACCACCCTCAGGTACACCACCCTCAGGTACACCACCCTCAGTTACACCACCCTCAGCAGGTACACCACCCTCCGGTACACCACCCTCAACAGGTACACCACCCTCAGCAGGTACACCACCCTCAGTTACACCACCCTCAGCAGGTACACCACCCTCAACAGGTACACCACCCTTAGGTACACCACCCTCAGGTACACCACCCTTAGGTACACCACCCTCAGCAGGTACACCACCCTCAGGTACACCACCCTCAACAGGTACACCACCCTCAGCAGGTACACCACCCTCAGGTACACCACCCTCAGGTACACCACCCTCAGCAGGTACACCACCCTCAGGTACACCACCCTTAGGTACACCACCCTTAGGCACACCACCCTTAGGTACACCACCCTCAACAGGTACACCACCCTCAGCAGGTACACCACCCTCAGTTACACCACCCTCTGGTACACCACCCTCAGGTACACCACCCTCAGGTACACCACCCTCAGTTACACCACCCTCAGCAGGTACACCACCCTCAGTTACACCACCCTCAGGTACACCACCCTCAGCTACACCACCCCCAGCAGGTACACCACCCTCAGCAACACCACCCTCAGCAACACCACCCTCATCAGGTACACCACCCTCAGCAGGTACACCACCCTCAGTTACACCACCCTCTGGTACACCACCCTCAGGTACACCACCCTCAGGTACACCACCCTCAGTTACACCACCCTCAGCAGGTACACCACCCTCAGGTACACCACCCTCAGGTACACCACCCTCAGCAGGTACACCACCCTCAGCAGGTACACCACCCTCAGGTACACCACCCTCAGGTACACCACCCTCAGTTACACCACCCTCAGCAGGTACACCACCCTCAGCAGGTACACCACCCTCAGGTACACCACCCTCAACAGGTACACCACCCTTAGGTACACCACCCTTAGGCACACCACCCTCAGGTACACCACCCTCAGCAGGTACACCACCCTCAGGTACACCACCCTCAACAGGTACACCACCCTCAGCAGGTACACCACCCTCAGTTACACCACCCTCTGGTACACCACCCTCAGGTACACCACCCTCAGCAGGTACACCACCCTCAGGTACACCACCCTTAGGTACACCACCCTTAGGCACACCACCCTCAGGTACACCACCCTCAGCAGGTACACCACCCTCAGGTACACCACCCTCATCAGGTACACCACCCTCAGCAGGTACACCACCCTCAGTTACACCACCCTTAGGTACACCACCCTTAGGTACACCACCCTCAGGTACACCACCCTTAGGTACACCACCCTCAACAGGTACACCACCCTCAGCAGGTACACCACCCTCAGTTACACCACCCTCTGGTACACCACCCTCAGGTACACCACCCTCAGCAGGTACCCCACCCTCAGGTACACCACCCTCAACAGGTACACCACCCTCCGCAGGTACACCACCCTCAGGTACACCACCCTCAGCAGGTACACCACCCTCAGTTACACCACCCTCTGGTACACCACCCTCAGGTACACCACCCTCAGGCACACCACCCTCAGGTACACCACCCTCAGCAGGTACACCACCCTCAGGTACACCACCCTCAGTTACACCACCCTCAGCAGGTACACCACCCTCAACAGGTACACCACCCTTAGGTACACCACCCTCAGGTACACCACCCTCAGGTACACCACCCTCAGCAGGTACACCACCCTCAGGTACACCACCCTCAGCAGGTACACCACCCTCAGTTACACCACCCTCTGGTACACCACCCTCAGTTACACCACCCTCAGCAGGTACACCACCCTCAACAGGTACACCACCCTCAGGTACACCACCCTCAGGTACACCACCCTCAGCAGGTACACCACCCTCAGGTACACCACCCTCAGGTACACCACCCTCAGTTACACCACCCTCAGCAGGTACACCACCCTCAACAGGTACACCACCCTTAGGTACACCACCCTCAGGTACACCACCCTTAGGTACACCACCCTCAGCAGTTACACCACCCTCTGGTACACCACCCTCAGGTACACCACCCTCAGCAGGTACACCACCCTCAGGTACACCACCCTTAGGTACACCACCCTTAGGCACACCACCCTCAGGTACACCACCCTCAGCAGGTACACCACCCTCAGGTACACCACCCTCAGCAGGTACACCACCCTCAGGTACACCACCCTCAGGTACACCACCCTCAGCAGGTACACCACCCTCAGGTACACCACCCTCAGCAGGTACACCACCCTCAGTTACACCACCCTCTGGTACACCACCCTCAGGTACACCACCCTTAGGTACACCACCCTTAGGCACACCACCCTCAGGTACACCACCCTCAGTTACACCACCCTCAGGTACACCACCCTCGACAGGTACACCACCCTCAGCAGGTACACCACCCTCAGCAGGTACACCACCCTCAGGTACACCACCCTCAGGTACACCACCCTCAGTTACACCACCCTCAGCAGGTACACCACCCTCAGCAGGTACACCACCCTCAGGTACACCACCCTCAACAGGTACACCACCCTCAGCAGGTACACCACCCTCAGGTACACCACCCTCAGGTACACCACCCTCCGGTACACCACCCTCAGCAGGTACACCACCCTCAGTTACACCACCCTCAGGTACACCACCCTCAGTTACACCACCCTCAGCAGGTACACCACCCTCAACAGGTACACCACCCTTAGGTACACCACCCTCAGGTACACCACCCTTAGGTACACCACCCTCAACAGGTACACCACCCTCAGCAGGTACACCACCCTCAGTTACACCACCCTCTGGTACACCACCCTCAGGTACACCACCCTCAGCAGGTACACCACCCTCAGGTACACCACCCTCAGCAGGTACACCACCCTCAGGTACACCACCCTTAGGTACACCACCCTTAGGCACACCACCCTCAGGTACACCACCCTCAGGTACACCACCCTCAGGTACACCACCCTCAGGTACACCACCCTCAGCAGGTACACCACCCTCAGTTACACCACCCTCAGCAGGTACACCACCCTCAACAGGTACACCACCCTTAGGTACACCACCCTCAGTTACACCACCCTCAGCAGGTACACCACCCTCAGGTACACCACCCTTAGGTACACCACCCTTAGGCACACCACCCTCAGGTACACCACCCTCAGCAGGTACACCACCCTCAGGTACACCACCCTCGACAGGTACACCACCCTCAGCAGGTACACCACCCTCAGCAGCTACACCACCCTCAGGTACACCACCCTCAGCAGCTACACCACCCTCAGTTACACCACCCTCTGGTACACCACCCTCAGGTACACCACCCTCAGCAGTACACCACCCTCAGGTACACCACCCTCGACAGGTACACCACCCTCAGCAGGTACACCACCCTCAGCAGGTACACCACCCTCTGGTACACCACCCTCAGGTACACCACCCTCAGCAGGTACACCACCCTCAGGTACACCACCCTTAGGTACACCACCCTTAGGCACACCACCCTCAGGTCCACCACCCTCAGCAGGTACACCACCCTCAGGTACACCACCCTCAGGTACACCACCCTCAGCAGGTACACCACCCTCAGGTACACCACCCTCAGGTACACCACCCTCAGGTACACCACCCTCAGGTACACCACCCTCAGCAGGTACACCACCCTCAGGTACACCACCCTCAGGTACACCACCCTCAGCAGGTACACCACCCTCAGGTACACCACCCTCGACAGGTACACCACCCTCAGCAGGTACACCACCCTCAGCAGGTACACCACCCTCAGGTACACCACCCTCAACAGGTACACCACCCTCAGCAGGTACACCACCCTCAGGTACACCACCCTCAGCAGGTACACCACCCTCAGCAGGTACACCACCCTCAGCAGGTACACCACCCTCAGGTACACCACCCTCAGGTACACCACCCTCAGGTACACCACCCTCAGCAGGTACACCACCCTCAGGTACACCACCCTCAGCTACACCACCCTCAGCAGGTACACCACCCTCAGGTACACCACCCTCAGCTACACCACCCTCAGGTACACCACCCTTAGGTACACCACCCTTAGGCACACCACCCTCAGGTACACCACCCTCAGGTACACCACCCTCAGGTACACCACCCTCAGGTACACCACCCTCAGCAGGTACACCACCCTCAGGTACACCACCCTTAGGTACACCACCCTTAGGCACACCACCCTCAGGTACACCACCCTCAGCAGGTACACCACCCTCAGGTACACCACCCTCAACAGGTACACCACCCTCCGCAGGTACACCACCCTCAGGTACACCACCCTCAGGTACACCACCCTCAACAGGTACACCACCCTCAGCAGGTACACCACCCTCAGGTACACCACCCTCAGCAGGTACACCACCCTCAGTTACACCACCCTCTGGTACACCACCCTCAGGTACACCACCCTCAGCAGGTACACCACCCTCAGGTACACCACCCTTAGGTACACCACCCTTAGGCACACCACCCTCAGGTACACCACCCTCAGCAGGTACACCACCCTCAGGTACACCACCCTCAGTTACACCACCCTCAGGTACACCACCATCAGCAGGTACACCACCCTCAGCAGGTACACCACCCTCAGGTACACCACCCTCCTCAGGTACACCACCCTCAGCATGTACACCACCCTCAGGTACACCACCCTCAGCAGGTACACCACCCTCAGTTACACCACCCTCAACAGGTACACCACCCTCAGCAGGTACACCACCCTCAGTTACACCACCCTTAGGTACACCACCCTCAACAGGTACACCACCCTCAGCAGGTCCACCACCCTCAGGTACACCACCCTTAGGTACACCACCCTTAGGCACACCACCCTCTGGTACACCACCCTCAGGTACACCACCCTCAGGTACACCACCCTCAGTTACACCACCCTCAGCAGGTACACCACCCTCAACAGGTACACCACCCTCAGGTACACCACCCTCAGCAGGTACACCACCCTCAGGTACACCACCCTTAGGTACACCACCCTTAGGCACACCACCCTCAGGTACACCACCCTCAGCAGGTACACCACCCTCAGGTACACCACCCTCAACAGGTACACCACCCTCAGCAGGTACACCACCCTTAGGTACACCACCCTCAGCAGGTACACCACCCTCAGGTACACCACCCTCAGGTACACCACCCTCAGCAGGTACACCACCCTCAGGTACACCACCCTTCAGGTACACCACCCTCAACAGGTACACCACCCTCAGCAGGTACACCACCCTCAGGTACACCACCCTCAGGTACACCACCCTCAGCAGGTACACCACCCTCAGCAGGTACACCACCCTCAGCAGGTACACCACCCTCAGGTACACCACCCTCAGGTACACCACCCTCAGGTACACTACCCATTAATACTTGTGAGATTTAAAACATCCTGCTGTTTTGTGCTGATTTCCCATCAGATGGTCAGGTGTACACCTGGGGCCTGGACTCCAGGGGTCAGCTGGGTCTGGGGAGGAGAAGCTCTGGTGCTGGTTCACCACAACACCTGCGATGTCTGTCGTCCATCCCGGTGGTCAGGATCTGTGCAGGAGGAGAGCAGAGCTTCGTCCTGTCTGTGTCTGGAGGCGTGTTCGGCTGGGGCAGGAACGACTGTGGACAGCTCGGACTGGGAGACACTGAAGGTGATCTAATGACATCGGCTTCCTGGATCTTATCCGACCCATCTGAATCTTTTCTGTCACAGACCTAAGAATCCGTTTGGTATTTTGTGTTCACAGACAGACACACACCAGTATCCGTAAACCACCTGAACATGAAGAAAGCTGTTGGTATTTCCTGTGGAAAGGCGCACACGGTTATTCTAACAAAGGTTGGTCCTTAAAAGTTAAAGACTTTGATCTACAGTATATAAAAAGTAGATGAATAAAAACCATGAAACTTCAGTCCATTTCATTTGTCAATGATCCGAGATACTTTTAGTTATTTTGCTGCTTGTTTGTTCTTCTGTTTGACAGGATTATTTGTTGTTGTTTTGAATGGCAGAGATACACACCACATAAATATTTACCAATAGGATATAAACATGAAAACATCACTGAATGTGGTTTTGTGGTTTTCAGGAAGGAGCAGTGTTCACGTTTGGGTCTGGTCATTATGGACAGCTTGGACACAACTCGTTCCAGGATGAGCTACGCCCTCGACTCGTTGCAGAGCTCTGGGGGACAAAGGTCACCAAGGTAGCATGTGGACGGTGCGTAAGATGCTGTTACTGATATTTCAAAGGTTTGTTTTAGTGATTACTTTTTCCCAGACGATGCCACTTTATATAATATCACATCATGTGATTCATTTTCTTTTCAATTTGTCTGAAAAAGATAAATAAAGTGTAAAAGATTTGATCACAGCTTCCTGCTACTGGCTGATATGTTAATTCTCCTCTGATTCATCTAAAAAAAAGTTCTTCTTATTTTTAAAGTTATTGTTGACATCAAAACACAAAAACATGTGATGTTTATTTTTGGATCAGAAATCACACCTTAGTGCTGACTGAGTCCATGAAGGTTTACTCCTTTGGTTGTAATGAACATCAGCAGCTGGGACGTGAAGAGGAGAGACGTTCATCTGTCCCGCTGCCCGTCCAGCTGCAACAGTGTAAGTACTGTCACATGGTCATACTCAGGGAACATGATCATAAACACTGTGTTAGACTCAAACCAGTAAAGAGGAAGATTAAACAGTTGGAAGAGGCTGCAGTGAGCTGAAGCCTGATCTTCAACAGATGTAGATTCACCACTCAGTTTGTTCCTGTAAAGACATCCTGAGGAACTTCTCACACACAACTGCATAAGATTAAAGGGATTGATAATGTTTTATTTCACAGTTGGGTTGTGTGGAGTAGTTGTGATCAATCAGCATCTTACCTGAAGCAGACAGCGGTCAGTGCAATCTCAGTTTGGACAATCAGTAAGAAAACCTTCAGCTAACTGAACCGTTCAACAGCAAGAACAACTCAAACAGCTGATTGATCAAACACTAAATAATCCTTTTACACATTTGCACACAACATCTGTTTATGTTGACACTACTTTCAAAATAAAACATACATGTCAACTGTGTCTTGTTTGTTCTAATCCTCAAAACAACAACTTCAGTTACATTTATCGAACAAAACAAAAATAATGTTTGGTTTTAGAGTGAGATCAGAAAGATTGGATCAGCTGCCAGTGAGAATGCATGTAGTCATCAAACCAACACAAACATCCTTCAGATGTCAAAATAAAGTTAACTGAAACGACTGTTGTCACTCCTCTAATATCACTCTGTCACCCCTCTGTTATCACTCTGTCACCCCTCTGTTATCACTCTGTTATCTGCCACTCCTCTATTATCACTCTGTCACTCTTCTGTTATCACTCTGTTATCTGCCACTCCTCTATTATCACTCTGTCACTCTTCTGTTATCACTCTGTCACCCCTCTGTTATCACTCTGTTATCTGCCACTCCTCTATTATCACTCTGTCACTCCTCTATTATCACTCTGTCACTCCTCTAATATCACTCTGTGCCCCTCTGTTATCACTCTGTTGTCTGTCACTTCTCTATTATCACTCTGTCACCCCTCTGTTATCACTCTGTCACTCCTCTTTTATCACTCTGTCACCCCTCTGTTATCACTCTGTTATCTGCCACTCCTCTATTATCACTCTGTCACTCTTCTGTTATCACTCTGTCACCCCTCTGTTATCTCTCTGTTGTCTGTCACTCCTCTATTATCACTCTGTCACTCCTCTATTATCACTCTGTCGCCCCTCTGTTATCACTCTGTTGTCTGTCACTTCTCTATTATCACTCTGTCACCCCTCTGTTATCACTCTGTCACTCCTCTGTTATCACTCTGTCACTCCTCTGTTATCACTCTGTCACCCCTCTGTTATCCCTCTGTTGTCTGCCACTCCTCTATTATCACTCTGTCACTCTTCTGTTATCATTCTGTCACCCCTCTGTTATCACTCTGTTATCTGCCACTCCTCTATTATCACTCTGTCACTCTTCTGTTATCACTCTGTCACCCCTCTGTTATCACTCTGTTGTCTGTCACTCCTCTATTATCACTCTGTCACTCCTCTGTTATCACTCTGTCACTCCTCTGTTATCACTCTGTCACCCCTCTGTTATTCTCTGTCACTCCTCTATTATCACTCTGTCACTCCTCTAATATCACTCTGTCGCCCCTCTGTTATCACTCTGTTGTCTGTCACTTCTCTGTTATCACTCTGTTATCTGCCACTCCTCTATTATCACTCTGTCACTCTTCTGTTATCACTCTGTCACCCCTCTGTTATCACTCTGTTATCTGCCACTCCTCTATTATCACTCTGTCACTCCTCTATTATCTCTCTGTCACTCCTCTATTATCACTCTGTCACTCCTCTAATATCACTCTGTCACCCCTCTGTTATCACTCTGTTATCTGCCACTCCTCTATTATCACTCTGTCACTCTTCTGTTATCACTCTGTCACCCCTCTGTTATCACTCTGTTATCTGCCACTCCTCTATTATCACTCTGTCACTCTTCTGTTATCACTCTGTCACCCCTCTGTTATCACTCTGTCACTCCTCTGTTATCACTCTGTCACTCCTCTGTTATCACTCTGTCACCCCTCTGTTATCACTCTGTTATCTGCCACTCCTCTATTATCACTCTGTCACTCTTCTGTTATCACTCTGTCACCCCTCTGTTATCACTCTGTTATCTGCCACTCCTCTATTATCACTCTGTCACTCTTCTGTTATCACTCTGTCACCCCTCTGTTATCACTCTGTTGTCTGTCACTCCTCTATTATCACTCTGTCACTCCTCTATTATCACTCTGTCGCCCCTCTGTTATCACTCTGTTGTCTGTCACTCCTCTATTATCACTCTGTCACTCCTCTAATATCACTCTGTTGCCCCTCTGTTATCACTCTGTTGTCTGTCACTTCTCTATTATCACTCTGTTGCCCCTCTGTTATCACTCTGTTGTCTGTCACTCCTCTATTATCACTCTGTCACCCCTCTGTTATCACTCTGTCACTCCTCTATTATCACTCTGTCACTCCTCTAATATCACTCTGTCGCCCCTCTGTTATCACTCTGTTGTCTGTCACTTCTCTGTTATCACTCTGTTGTCTGTCACTCCTCTATTATCACTCTGTCACTCCTCTATTATCACTCTGTCACCCCTCTGTTATCACTCTGTCACTCCTCTGTTATCACTCTGTCACCCCTCTGTTATCACTCTGTCACTCCTCTGTATGACCTGTCTTCAGAAGTCCAAACCATCGTATGAAGCTGTGTTTTTGAGGATCAGGGTTGGAATCAATGTTATGAAGAACTTTATGTTTCTGCCTGTGAAGCTTTAGGGAGTGTCGGTGGGGGAAGGAGTTTATGACTGGACAACGCTTAAACAGGTGCACTTCCTGTTTCTCTTTACTCTCCAGATGCCAGAAATGTTCTTGTGATTGAAAACATTTTTGCAGGAGGAGACTGTTCCTTTGCAACATGCATTAATAAAGAGGTACCAGCTCGAATGCAGGAAGTACTGAAGAACTCCTAACTTCATGTATTAAATCTTTATGATGTATTTCTCCACATCAAGCATCTTTTATGTTTCTTTCCCAGGATGTTCACAGAGATTCAAACTGTTGCTCCAACAGCAGCAGAACACAGCGGCCTATTGAAAGTCTGCTGGATAAATGGACCTCTGCTTGGGATTCAAAGATGCTAAAAGAGATCAAAAAGTCAGTAGAATCAGCTTCATCGTGGATGTTTTAATTTGGCTCAGCCATTAACATCGCATGTATCTGTTATTAACTGAGTAAGTGAAACCTTTACAGGGAAATCCGTACAATGTTTTCCTCTGCATCATTTATAAATGGAAGCTTCCTGGATCGAAGGTACTCACAGGTTACTGAATTCTTTCTTCATTCTCCAAAGCTGCTTAACTCTTAGAGTTAACTTTCTTTTTGCTTTGTTTGTTTAGCAATGACAAACATTTCCAGACATCATCAAACTCTCCTGGTTTGGACTTACAACTCGCCCAACGTGTTTTTGAGAAACTGGTGAAGAAAGAAGATCTTTTTGTGGAGGTATGAGAACAAAATGTAGATCCCTGTCTGATGAGGGAGGTTGACTTTCACAACCTTTCTGCTTTACCAGGTGGAAGCTGCTGTTCTGCAGCTGCTAACGTCTCTTCATAATAACCCAGTGGGAGTGGAGGGTTTAAGGGTCTTCCTGGTTCTGATTGAGCTTCTTTATGTGATCCAGAAACATAAAGGACAACAGAACACAAGACTCACTGAGGAGGTTGCAGCTGCCATGCAACGACTCTCTGCTGAAAAGCTCCAGATTGTAGGTACTGTAGCAGACCAGCTGTTTCCATCTTTAAAAGGCTCAAATGATCTGCTACGGTGGAACCCTTCATAAGATGAATGTTGTTTTTCAGAACATATAAGTGATAGGAGATATTAAATATGAGAAGATAAAACTCAGTGACAGCAGTTTGACACACAACACATGACTGTGATGTGTTCTTTGAAATGTTGGTTCTGTGAAACAGTCTCATCAGTGTTTTCTCCCTCAGGAAACTGGTGGGTCTCTCTGTCATCCTCCACCATGATCAGACACGTAAAGGTGTGGAGGTCAGCTCTGTCTGTGATTCTGTCCTTCAGGCTGGTTCCTCACAGCTCAGTCAGAAACATCCTGCTGATCCTCCAGAACATGTTCAATGTTAGTATGAAACCCACCTGCTGCTTCTCACTCTCCTCTACAAAACCTTCTCTCCTTTCTGCTGAAGCTTCATCTGATCAACATGTTTTTATCGGTTTCTAAAGGCTAACAAGAAGAAAATCCCTGAAAAGACTTTTTACTCTGAGATCGCCTCCAAATTTCTACAAGAAGATCTACAGTGTTGGCGTGTAATGTCCAAAAGCAAGGTCAGTGTAGTAATAATAACATTATTACTATTATTATTATTATTATTATTATTATTATTATTATTATTGCAAATGGGATAAAAATGTGTTGATTTCAGTCGAATTGAGCAGCTAATATTTTTGAACCTTCCACAGGAAGTGAATGATCCACCTCTTATTCTCTGTGACTTCCTGTTTGTTTTGGATCTAAATTTGAAGAAAAGGATTTTTGATATCAACTCTACCATGACTCAGGTCAGCCATGCACGAACTCACCATGTGCACGTCCTGACATCTGTGATCTGATTCTGAAGCTGCATTATTTCAACTATTTTATTACATAGAAACACAGATGAAGTTTTGGCCTCAAATCTTGATTTGATTTAATCCCAATCTTTAATTTCTTTAAAATCGTAAAAATTATAGCAGAAATCTTTTTCCGGACCTTTAAATGAGATAATGTTGCTCCTGTCCACATGACTGAATGAGTATTCATTGTGTTTAAACTCAAATATAATTTTGTTTTTAACATTTTAATGAATATTTCAGGCAGAGCATCAAACGCCTGTGCAGGAGAGTTTCCATCCTTTTTACGGCTGGATTCCACAATCTGATCCAGATTATTTTTACCTGAATTTAAGGCGAGCTTCACTTCTAGACGACACCTTCATCCAGCTGTCTGCTGCTCGTCCCTCTGACATGAAAAAGCCTCTCGTGGTGAGTTTTAATGAGTTTCCTCCAGCCGTTCAGTGTCAGGCTGTTTGTAACTTCCTGTTTTCCAGGTCCGTTTTGATGGCGACACAAAGATCACAGACGTTTACAGGAGAGATTTTTTCCACCACTTGTTTCTCAACATCGTGTCTAATAAATCTGAGATGTTCATGTTGAACGACTCGGAGACGCTGGCGTGGTTCTCCTGCAGAGTAAGAGCTTCTTCTCAGAACTCTTAGCTGGTGTCCTACCTCACAGACATGAACTGGTTTTTACTGATTTTCACGCAGGTGCCAGAGGAGCAGCAGGTAAACTTCTACCTGTTTGGGGTTCTGTGTGGACTGGCTCTGTACAACAACAGTATCATACACCTACCGTCCCCACTGGTTCTGTTCAAGAAGTTGCTGGATGTAGAACCGACTCTGGAGGACATGATGGAGTTCAGTCCGGTTGTTGGACGGTGAGATTCGTTCTGATTTCAGATGTAACAGATTGTAAAAACTGCAAAGTTAATGAAACGCTTGTTCCTTCTGTAAGGAGTCTAGAGTACATCCTCAACTATGAAGATGATGACCTCCAAGACCTGGACTTCACCTTTCAGGTTGTTCAGAAGGTTCATAAGGCATCACACTCTCATCCTCCCTCAGCAGAGTTCTGGTGATTTTCATGAAGTCATCCATGTTTTTTTCAGATTAACTGGGATGACACGCATGTTGAACTTGATCCCAAACATCCAGAAAAACTCGTCACAAATCAAAATAAGTACGAAAATAAAGAGAGTTTAATTTAATCAGAATCAGCTTTATGGACCAAATCTCTTCATCTCTTTATCTTTATTTTATGAATCTGATTTGGAAGAGATGCAGAGACACTTCTCTCGCTGAGACTGCCAAGTTTAATTAAAAATATCTTGAATAAATGTTCTCTGCATCTATTTTAAAATCTTCTCTGCTGAACAGGAAGGAGTTTTTAGATGCTCATGTGGATTATTCCTTCAACACATCAGTGGACGGCGTGTTTCAGGAGTTCAAACGGGGCTTTTTCCTGGTGTGTGACCGTCGTGTGGTGAAGCTGTTTCAGCCGGCGGAGCTTCAGGGAGTGTTGGTGGGGGAAGGAGTTTATGACTGGACAAAGCTTAAACAGGTGCACTAAACACTTCCTGTTTCTCTTGTCAGGTGTCATCTGGACAGGTAACAAACACCTTAATGTGTGTCATTCTTTACAGAACACTCTGTATGCGGGTCGCTACCATCGCACACACCCAACCGTCCAAATGTTTTGGGAGGTTTTTGATGAAATAACTGAAGAACAGAGGAAAGATTTTCTCTGTAAGTGCTGAATGTTCCTTTTATTTCCTTTAAACCTAAAACAAACGTTGATTTTACGACCTCACTGTCTCTAACGAGTCAGAACAACATAAGAAACCTCGAATCAACTCCTTTCTACCAGGTTTACTTCCTTTAAACAACATCAGTTAAAGAGTTTGTTGAGAAACTCCAACAGAGCTGAACATCAGCGTTAGAAGAACCTGCAGACATTTCAGTTGTCTGCAGTCCAGATTCTTCATACATGGTTCTGATAGTACGGGTTTGGATCAGAGGTCTTCTGTGATGCTGAAGAGTCCAGCAGAGACTTTACAGCAACATCTCCTGCTTCATCGTCTCCAGGAACGTCCATGTAAAACCAGACTCAGCTCACATTCCAACAGCTGGACCAGCTGAGGAAGACGAGGGGACAAGTCCTGTTGGAAGACATGTTTGCAGAAAGAATGAAATGGAATAAAATCTGGAACTCTTCCTCACCCGAGACTCTTCCTCACCCGAGACTCTTCATCACCCGAGACTCTTCCTCACCCGAGACTCTTCCTCACCCGAGACTCTTCATCACCCGAGACTCTTCCTCACCCGAGACTCTTCATCACCCGAGACTCTTCCTCACCCGAGACTCTTCCTCACCCGAGACTCTTCATCGCCCGAGACTCTTCCTCACCCGAGACTCTTCCTCACCCGAGACTCTTCCTCACCCGAGACTCTTCCTCACCCGAGACTCTTCCTCACCCGAGACTCTTCCTCACCCGAGACTCTTCCTCCCCCGAGACTCTTCCTCCCCGAGACTCTTCCTCACCCGAGACTCTTCCTCACCCGAGACTCTTCCTCACCCGAGACTCTTCCTCGCCCGAGACTCTTCATCACCCGAGACTCTTCCTCACCCGAGACTCTTCATCACCCGAGACTCTTCCTCACCCGAGACTCTTCCTCACCCGAGACTCTTCCTCACCCGAGACTCTTCCTCACCCGAGACTCTTCCTCACCCGAGACTCTTCCTCACCCGAGACTCTTCCTCACCCGAGACTCTTCCTCACCCGAGACTCTTCCTCGCCCTAGACGCTTCCTCACCCGAGACTCTTCCTCACCCGAGACTCTTCCTCGCCCTAGACGCTTCCTCACCCGAGACTCTTCCTCACCCGAGACTCTTCCTCACCCGAGACTCTTCATCACCCGAGACTCTTCCTCACCCGAGACTCTTCCTCGCCCGAGACGCTTCCTCACCCGAGACTCTTCCTCACCCGAGACTCTTCCTCACCCGAGACTCTTCCTCACCCGAGACTCTTCCTCACCCGAGACTCTTCCTCACCCGAGACTCTTCCTCACCCGAGACTCTTCATCACCCGAGACTCTTCCTCACCCGAGACTCTTCCTCGCCCTAGACGCTTCCTCACCCGAGACTCTTCCTCACCCGAGACTCTTCCTCACCCGAGACTCTTCCTCACCCGAGACTCTTCATCACCCGAGACTCTTCCTCACCCGAGACGCTTCCTCACCCGAGACTCTTCCTCACCCGAGACGCTTCCTCACCCGAGACTCTTCATCACCCGAGACTCTTCCTCACCCGAGACTCTTCCTCACCCGAGACTCTTCCTCGCCCTAGACGCTTCCTCACCCGAGACGCTTCCTCACCCGAGACTCTTCCTCACCCGAGACGCTTCCTCACCCGAGACTCTTCATCACCCGAGACTCTTCCTCACCCAAGACTCTTCCTCACCCGAGACTCTTCCTCACCCGAGACTCTTCCTCACCCGAGACTCTTCCTCACCCGAGACTCTTCCTCACCCGAGACTCTTCCTCGCCCTAGACGCTTCCTCACCCGAGACTCTTCCTCACCCGAGACGCTTCCTCACCCGAGACTCTTCATCACCCGAGACTCTTCCTCACCCAAGACTCTTCCTCACCCTAGACTCTTCCTCACCCGAGACTCTTCCTCGCCCTAGACGCTTCCTCACCCGAGACGCTTCCTCACCCGAGACTCTTCCTCGCCCTAGACGCTTCCTCACCCGAGACTCTTCCTCACCCTAGACTCTTCCTCACCCGAGACTCTTCCTCGCCCGAGACTCTTCATCACCCGAGACTCTTCCTCGCCCGAGACTCTTCCTCACCCGAGACTCTTCCTCACCCGAGACTCTTCCTCACCCGAGACTCTTCCTCACCCGAGACTCTTCCTCACCCGAGACTCTTCATCACCCGAGACTCTTCCTCACCCGAGACTCTTCCTCACCCTAGACTCTTCCTCACCCGAGACTCTTCCTCGCCCTAGACGCTTCCTCACCCGAGACTCTTCCTCACCCGAGACTCTTCCTCACCCGAGACTCTTCCTCACCCGAGACTCTTCCTCACCCGAGACTCTTCCTCACCCGAGACTCTTCATCACCCGAGACTCTTCCTCACCCGAGACTCTTCCTCGCCCGAGACTCTTCCTCACCCGAGACTCTTCATCACCCGAGACTCTTCATCACCCGAGACGCTTCCTCACCCGAGACTCTTCCTCGCCCTAGACGCTTCCTCACCCGAGACTCTTCCTCACCCGAGACTCTTCCTCGCCCTAGACGCTTCCTCACCCGAGACGCTTCCTCACCCGAGACTCTTCCTCACCCGAGACTCTTCCTCACCCTAGACTCTTCCTCACCCGAGACTCTTCCTCACCCGAGACTCTTCATCACCCGAGACTCTTCCTCACCCGAGACTCTTCCTCACCCGAGACTCTTCCTCACCCGAGACTCTTCCTCACCCGAGACTCTTCATCACCCGAGACTCTTCCTCACCCGAGACTCTTCCTCACCCGAGACTCTTCCTCACTGGGTCTATTGGGACGTCTTCAGGTCTTGAATGAACAGAAACATGATGAAACAATAAAATAACTTTATTCTGACAGAATTTGAGCGAATCGTTTTCTGTTTGTTTGTATTTTCCTTCTCAGTCTTTTCTGATTGTTCCTGTCGGATCTTCTCCGTCTCATTTCAGGGTTCCTGACTGGTTTCAGGAGGGTTCCTATTCTTGGCATGGACCAGATCAGGATGACACTTGAAAGTAAAGAAATCCATAGCGATTCCCAGGATCAGCATTTCCCCGAGTCTCTGACCTGTCACTCAGTTGTGAAACTGCCTTCGTACTCGTCTAAATCTGTCCTGAAGGAAAGACTGACGGAGGCTCTGAAACCAGAGAGAGGATTTACCAGCAGCTGGATGGAACTGTGACTCTTGCTCAGGAGCTCTTCAACAAACTCAACTTAAAACAGAGTTATTTACTGATTCTTCTCTTATTAATTCTGTCATTTTAATTTCAGGTTGTTTGGTGATTTATTATGGGATCAAAACAAAATCGGACATTTGTATAACATGCCAATTTTTACTTTAATTAGTTTAAATATACTGATTTACATGAATAAGTTTCAGTAATAAACTTATACACTGAATTTGATTCAGATTTTGTGTTGAAGTGATTTTAAAATACTTCGAGCCAGAAAGAGAAAAAAAAGTCAGCTGATCCAGTCTGAGACCCGAACACGCCCGAACAGAACCGTTAGATGGTGCTGTCCCTCCGTGTGGACGAACGCTGGAACATCAGGATGAGGTCATCCTGCAGGTAGACGCAGCTTCACACCTGAGGAACCCGAGAGCATCCGAGGAGGAAACGAACTACTTTATTCTGATAAATAAATCCGCCTATAAACACCTTCAGAACCGTTTTTGTTGTTATTTTGGTCTTGTACATTTTTACACTTTACGTCAGAAAATAAATTATAAAAATAAAAATGACCATAGAACAAAGATTTTATTAGGGTCCGTGATAAGAGACTCAAAGCTGTGAGAAGACAAATGAATGAACATAAACTGTAAACAAACAAACGGAGCGCAGCTCGTCCTCCGGTGGCTCTTTGTGTCTCAGCAGTTTGAAGGAAACAACAAAGAAGCCGGTTACATAATTTCTTCCGTTACGTTTTGTGGCTCAGTCCTTTCGGAGTACCGGAGGCTCGCGGGCTGCCGCGCGTCCGCGTAGCACCTCGGGAGCGAGCTGGAATGCATTGACGTCAGAAGGAAGCTGGAAACACGCACATGCGCGTGCGTTTGACTCGTTGCTGCGTAGCGCGCGCGCGGTCCAGAGGAAGAAGCGGAGTAGCGGTCATGAGAAAGTATGTTCTCACGGACACAGAGCGGCGTGACAGTGACGGAGCGCCGCTGCTCTGACACCGAGCGTTGACGGAGATCCGCTGCCACATACAACCGCCGCCACTTTACCGGAGATTTCTGCGACAATGGTAAGTTACCGGCTGTGTGGCTGCAATTTCCCAGCAGCCTGTTTACCGGCTGGCGGAGGGATGCGCCCGCCGCGCCGCCAGTGCAGGACGGTCACCGCCGGACGCTGGCGCGACAACTTCGGACCGCAGTTCAGGCCGAGAACTGCTCGGTCCAGCTGCCGTCTGGGGGTCCGGAGTGTTCAGGCCTGTTCGGGACCCTAGTGGGAACCGCTGCTCCGCCTGATGACGAAGTGTTAAATGGACCTGACATGCTGGAGTTTGTGAATCTGTTTCCAAAACCGGACTGATTGTTCACAGATCAGAGAAAAACATCACATGAAGGAAAAACTGTAACAAGAAACTTCAAAACAAACTGACGGTCCAAATTAACAAGAAACAAAAAAGAAACCGGACGAGACGTTTCCTGAAAGGGAGAAACAAGAGATTCACAAAAAGATCTAAACCTGAAGAAGGATGAGCAAGAGAGGAAAAAGAAACACAGAGGGTCACGTGATCACAAAACACTGAAAGGATTGTACTTCTAAAAGATTCTTCAGAGGAAAATAAAAAACATCCAGAGCAGCATTCATCAATTTATTAATCAGAACAAATAAACAAGGTTCAGGAGCAACAGGTGGGAAACCCAGACCCCCAGTGAGTCTCTAGTCCTCCTTCCTGCAGGATCCTCAGACCAGAGAGCAGATAATCCCTCGAGCGAATACTGGGTCTGTCCTGGAGGGGTGGGGAGGTGGGGTGCTGTGGGGGTGGGGTCTCCTTCCACAGTGTTTACTCATGTATGTTTGTAGTTTAGAACTTTTTGCAGTATTGGGCCATGATGGCCATTACATGTGGCCCCCTGGGTGGAAAGAAGATGATGACATAATGGGGCCTGATGACATCATCAGCCCTTCAAACTGCACACACTCACGTGCACAAGCTGACGTGCACAGAGACAGGTTCTGGTGTCCTGTTACAGTATTGATTGTCATGCTGGATGTTGATGTCTGAGATGGAGCCTAACGCAGCTCTTCTTCTGCTGCTTGTCTGATGCTGCAACACTGTAATCTGCTCTTAGTATTTAATCTAAATGTGTTCTGTCATCTGTTCCTTTGTTAAATGAAGTGGAACATCAGTCTGATTCTGCTCCAGTTCCTCAGGGGACCAGCTTTAATGGCAGCTGAACCTCGTCTAAATCCATCCTCCCTTTGGGCCAGAAGGCTCAAATTATCCTCACGCTCATTTCATTGTGTCTTTTTTCTGTTGTTCTGTCAGGTGACTCGCCAGCAGTGACGAACCATAACAAACTCCTCTCCTCCTTCCTTTGTTCCAAACATGGAGTCCTCTGGAGGTTTGACCTCAGCTCTGGATGGACCTGCCGACCCCAGGACCGGCCCGGGCCGCTCGGATCTCAGTGGACTCTACCATCTGGGCCGGACACTGGGAAGAGGTCACTTTGCTGTCGTTAAACTGGGACGTCATGTCAACACTGGACAGCTGGTGGCTGTAAAGATGATCGACAAGACCAAACTTGATGTAATGGCTGCGAGCCACCTCCTACAGGAAGTCAGGTGCAAGAAAGTAATTATTCTAAGAGAAATGAGTTCAAAGAATAAACCTGTACAGTCTGAGGTCAGGTAACTGCTAAATAATGTTTGTGCATGTAGGATGGTTGTTTTTAACTCTTGTGAATCAAATTATTCATAAAATATTTCATTTGAATGTTGTATGTGAAAACATGTTTAAAAGCATCAAATTTAAGAAATTAGAGTATTAACTTGAGTTTTATAGTCATGGTTTCTTTATTGTTTAATGAGACAGTCATTAGTTTAGTGTCAGTCACATGTCAGCAGGTCACCTGTTCAGGTGTTGCTCCTGATGTTTCTAATGTTGTTCAGGATGTTAAACACTCTGTTGCTGCCCTTCACTTCGTCAGTCAGCTGAAACGTGGATCCTTCAGCTGGATGATCAACAACAAGTTGGTTGTTTCATGAAACAGAATCCACCGCGGCTCTGCGCCAAGAGGAGAGATACAGTATATCTGCTGTGGTCTTTCAGCTAAATAAAATCTTAACCAAGAAATATTTAAGATTTGAAACAAATTAGTGTTTAAAATGAAGGTTTCTATTTGAAAACTTTACATCTCATAGAATCTCTATTAAAAATCCAAATTCTTTGTTCTGTTGTTGTGTATCTTCAGGTGCATGAGGCTGGTGCAACATCCCAACGTGGTCTGCCTCTATGAGGTCATCGACACTCCCACCACGCTCTACCTGGTCATGGAGCTGGCCGAGGGAGGTGACCTCTACGACTACATCCTCCGCCATGATGGAGGCGTGGCCGAGGACACCGCCAAACGCCACTTTGCCCAGATCGTTCGCGCTGTGGCGTACTGCCACCAGCTGCACGTGGTACACCGGGACCTGAAGCCGGAGAACGTAGTGTTCTTCCCCCAGCAGGGAGCCGTCAAGCTGACAGACTTTGGATTCAGTAATTTGTTTGAACCTGGGATGATGTTGGCCACCAGCTGTGGGTCGCTGGCGTATTCTGCTCCTGAGATTCTGCTGGGGGACGAGTACGATGCTCCAGCTGTTGGTGAGAGAGTTTTCTTTACATCCTTCAACTGGCTGAAATTAATAGTTGAAATATATTTTTTACTCCTTAAATTTTCAGAAATATAAAGTGTTTAGAGGCGGAGACTAAAGTAATCTGGATACATTTTTCAGTTCAGTGATTCTTTTCAGAGGAGAATGTTGAAACTTTGTTTTCATTTAGGACTGTGTTTTTATTAAATCTATGTGCTCGTTATGTTTCTGATCTGCACGTGTTTACGCTGATTGGACCGGTTCTGCTGGCGTTTACATGATTATAGATATGCGAAGAGCACACGCTCCTGATGGTGGAAGAGGAGATGATGGTTTATCAACCAGCTTAACGAGTGTCAGCTGATCCAAAAAGTTACAAAACAGCAACTTTAAACGGTTTAAAGTGTTTTAATATTGAGCAGCTTCTGTCACCTGGATGCAGATCCAACATGCTGGTTGGCCATCAGCAGAAAGGCCACGCCCACCTGACACTGCTTTCAGTGGTGTTATGGTAAAGTTGTGGGTTCTTGTTTTAATCACGTTGGGATGTAAATGTGACTGAGCGAAGGCCTGAATTCAAGTTTCAAGTTTCAAGTTTATTTATTTATAAAGCGCCAGTTCATGACAAAGTCATTTCAAGGCACTTCACAGAAAAATCAATCAATTAATAATAAAACATTTTCTATCTAAGGAACCAGCCGATTGGGCTGAATTGTTATTTCAGCACAATCCCCCAGACGATCCCCAATTCAGACGATTAGTCTGTAGATCTGGGTCAGTCTGTGACCCAGCTGATCCGCCGTGGATCCAAACCCTGCATCTGTCTGCTGGCTGTTAGTGGGAGTCAGTCTGATGGGAGAAACAGGAAGTTCTCTGGTTTGAGCTGATTGAGCAGAACC
This sequence comes from Pachypanchax playfairii, assembly GCA_006937955.1. Classification (NCBI taxonomy): domain Eukaryota; kingdom Metazoa; phylum Chordata; class Actinopteri; order Cyprinodontiformes; family Aplocheilidae; genus Pachypanchax; species Pachypanchax playfairii. The sequence goes on from SSNP01000005.1 coordinate 355,200, forward strand.
CAGAGGAGAAGGGAGGGATTTGGTTTGGTGCATCCTGTTTGATCCTGTTTGGGGGGGCGGGCAGAACAGATCACATGGTTCCAGGAGGTCAGTGGTCTTATCCGTTAAGCTGGACGAGGCTGGATTTTATTTTGGCTGCTTTTTTACTCTGGTGACTGGAAATCTGCTCTGAATACAAACTCATCCTGCCTNGAGACAGGACTTGTTCTGCACGTGTCCTTTGCTGCAGGTTGGGCTGGAAACACGTCCACATGACAGGATATTTCATTCAGGGACTCGTGTTCTTGTGACCTTGTCTCATGGGAGGGATGATGAAAACATTCTGCTTGATGTTCAGCAAGATGCACAAGTTGCATTAGTTCCTGTTTCTAAAGGTGTCGGCGCGAGCAGCGTCTTGTGAAATGATGTTTACCTTCTTCAGGATCATTTTCTACAAAGAGTGTCTGTTTTATCTCTCTGCTTCCATTGGTGATTTTGTGATGATGTCACATCACTTTGATAGAAAAATAACTTTGATCAAGTTCCCTAAACACACACATGCACCCCTCCCCTCCCAACACACACACACAGAGGTAACTTCTGTAGAGTTTAAATCCAGATGTGTGTTGGTAAGTAAAGATAAAACATCTGGTGTAGAGTTCTGGTTCTGGTTCTGTGGGCTTGCTGGAGATTCACCCCCTTAGAACTGAATATTTAAGACCAATTACATCATTAAAAGTCTGTAACAAAAGTTCATCTGAGTTCAGACCACAAAATGTTCCTTTTACCCTCATGTGGAAGCTAAAAGTAGCAGCAGCTTCCAGCTCCAGATGTTCACTGATAACATCAGTCACTGAACTTTAAACTGTATCACATGACCTTTTTATTCTACTGTTCCTAACTTATGTTCTTTTTCTGACATATTTTATATTTAACCAACCCTAAACGATTTAATGAGAATCTGTTCAGCTTCATCCCTCGTGTAAGAAATGCTGTTAAAATATTCAGAATCTATTAGAGAACAAGTGTATGTCAGCCAACCCTTGGTTTGTCCACCTGGGCCACCGTAGCAACAGCAGTACAAGTTTTCTGATTTTCCATCTCTGGATTGGAGTTTTGTCACCATGTTTGTAACAGCTTGATGTTTAAGAAGAAGATGATGATTTTATCTGGTAGATCTTTTTAAAACAGCGTCGAAGGAAAATATTGATGAAAATGGTGAAATTAGTTTTGGTAAATGTAAGTTTATTAAAGCAGCGCGTGGACGTCCTGAAGAAGTGCTTCGACATGAGGGTGATTCTGTGGAAGCCTAGTTACAGATCTTTAACTGGATTTCAGGCTGGTGGATTCCTGGCTACAGCTCACGTGGACAGCTTGGGTGTTTATCTCTGGACCAATAGGAGTCTATGTGGGCCTGTGGGGCTCCGCCCCCTACCTGTTGACTACCAATACCAAGATTGTTCTTTCACATCCTGAGAGCTGCTCTCAGAAAGAATGATTTTATTCTCTTATTGATGGACGTTGTTCACCCAAAACGATGTACGTTTGTAGATGTTGTTGCATGAAGATGGTGCTGTGCAGGTCCTGTGGTGTGCAGGTCCTGTGGTGTGCAGGTCCTGTGGTGTGCAGGTCCTGTGCTGTGCAGGTCCTGTGGCGTGCAGGTCCTGTGGCGTGCAGGTCCTGTGCTGTGCAGGTCCTGTGGCGTGCAGGTCCTGTGCTGTGCAGGTCCTGTGCTGTGCAGGTCCTGTGGTGTGCAGGTCCTGTGCTGTGCAGGTCCTGTGGCGTGCAGGTCCTGTGGCGTGCAGGTCCTGTGTTGTGCAGGTCCTGTGCTGTGCAGGTCTTGTGGCGTGCAGGTCCTGTGCTGTGCAGGTCTTGTGGCGTGCAGGTCCTGTGGCGTGCAGGTCCTGTGGCGTGCAGGTCCTGTGCTGTGCAGCTCTTGTGGCGTGCAGGTCCTGTGCTGTGCAGGTCCTGTGGTGTGCAGGTCCTGTGCTGTGCAGGTCCTGTGGCGTGCAGGTCCTGTGGCGTGCAGGTCCTGTGCTGTGCAGGTCCTGTGCTGTGCAGGTCCTGTGCTGTGCAGGTCCTGTGGCGTGCAGGTCCTGTGGCGTGCAGGTCCTGTGCTGTGCAGGTCCTGTGCTGTGCAGGTCCTGTGCTGTGCAGGTCCTGTGCTGTGCAGGTCTTGTGGCGTGCAGGTCCTGTGCTGTGCAGGTCTTGTGGCGTGCAGGTCCTGTGCTGTGCAGGTCCTGTGCTGTGCAGGTCCTGTGGCGTGCAGGTCCTGTGGCGTGCAGGTCCTGTGCTGTGCAGGTCCTGTGCTGTGCAGGTCCTGTGCTGTGCAGGTCCTGTGCTGTGCAGGTCCTGTGGCGTGCAGGTCCTGTGCTGTGCAGGTCCTGTGCTGTGCAGGTCCTGTGGCGTGCAGGTCCTGTGCTGTGCAGGTCCTGTGGCGTGCAGGTCCTGTGGCGTGCAGGTCCTGTGCTGTGCAGGTCCTGTGCTGTGCAGGTCCTGTGGTGTGCAGGTCTTGTGGCGTGCAGGTCCTGTGCTGTGCAGGTCCTGTGCTGTGCAGGTCCTGTGCTGTGCAGGTCTTGTGGTGTGCAGGTCCTGTGCTGTGCAGGTCCTGTGCGGTGCAGGTCCTGTGCTGTGCAGGTCCTGTGGCGTGCAGGTCCTGTGGCGTGCAGGTCCTGTGCTGTGCAGGTCCTGTGGCGTGCAGGTCCTGTGCTGTGCAGGTCCTGTGCTGTGCAGGTCCTGTGCTGTGCAGGTCCTGTGCTGTGCAGGTCCTGTGCTGTGCAGGTCCTGTGCTGTGCAGGTCTTGTGGCGTGCAGGTCCTGTGCTGTGCAGGTCCTGTGGCATGCAGGTCCTGTGCGGTGCAGGTCCTGTGCTGTGCAGGTCCTGTGGCGTGCAGGTCCTGTGCTGTGCAGGTCCTGTGCTGTGCAGGTCCTGTGGCGTGCAGGTCCTGTGGCGTGCAGGTCCTGTGCTGTGCAGGTCCTGTGCTGTGCAGGTCCTGTGGCGTGCAGGTCCTGTGGCGTGCAGGTCCTGTGCTGTGCAGGTCCTGTGGCGTGCAGGTCCTGTGCTGTGCAGGTCCTGTGCTGTGCAGGTCCTGTGCTGTGCAGGTCCTGTGGTGTGCAGGTCCTGTGCTGTGCAGGTCCTGTGGCGTGCAGGTCCTGTGGCGTGCAGGTCCTGTGCTGTGCAGGTCCTGTGCTGTGCAGGTCCTGTGCTGTGCAGGTCCTGTGCTGTGCAGGTCCTGTGCTGTGCAGGTCCTGTGCGGTGCAGGTCCTGTGCTGTGCAGGTCCTGTGCTGTGCAGGTCCTGTGGCGTGCAGGTCCTGTGGCGTGCAGGTCCTGTGCTGTGCAGGTCCTGTGCTGTGCAGGTCCTGTGGCATGCAGGTCCTGTGCTGTGCAGGTCCTGTGCTGTGCAGGTCCTGTGGCGTGCAGGTCCTGTGCTGTGCAGGTCTTGTGGCGTGCAGGTCCTGTGCTGTGCAGGTCCTGTGCTGTGCAGGTCCTGTGCTGTGCAGGTCCTGTGCTGTGCAGGTCTTGTGGCGTGCAGGTCCTGTGCTGTGCAGGTCCTGTGCTGTGCAGGTCCTGTGGCGTGAATTAAAATATTATAAAATATTGATTTTAACTGGTATAATGTTGACATTATGTTTACATCTACCAGCCAATAGCGGCACCATTGCAGGTTACCTAATACAGTAAATAGTCCAAGGCTGGTACTGTGGAGGGGGCGGAGTCAGAGCCCTAGAGATTTCGTTATCCTTCTAAGAAGAGGAGCGACCAGAGAAGATCAAACACCAGAGTGAGTTTAGGTGAAGCTACAATAGATGGAACCAAATGAAACATTTTCACTGGATGAAAACACACATATATATGTTGAACCTGCATCCTGACAGCTGGAAACTTTGTTCTGTTGTTGCAACTACAACATCCACACACTAGATGTTGCTGTGGTGTTCATGTTCCATATTCAACAGTTTTTCTTTCAGTTCCTCATAATCGGCCTTTTACAGATTTGATCTTGTTGTTTTAGGTTTAAATTGTAGATTCTGTCTGCAAAGTTAACGTAGCAGCACAGACACTGTTTGGTTTAGAAACAAGTAAACATGCAGAAATGACGAGGTGTAAAGGTAGTTAGATGGAGATGATTCCCCCTAGATGGGTAACTAATGAGCTGATTAGCTGTTAACTTGAGAATTTCTCCCTGATTCTCCAGACTGAGATCACTCTGACTGCAGGTAAGACACTGACTGCTCATAAACTGCTCATAATGCAGCAGCAATTGGAGAGAATGTCCCGTTTTCTTTGTAAAGTACAATTCAAATAACAAACACATCATGAACAGAGTCACAAACAGCCTTCATGTAACTGCTGGTGGCATTTACATCCAGTCTCTTCTACGTCACATGACGATAAACACGTCAAACCAAACTCGCATCTACAATAAGAACAGAGCGTGAAGTCAACAGCAGCCTGTTAGTAGGAGACACAAATATAAAGGTGTGTGTCTCTGTGTGTCTCTGTGTGTGTATGACTCATCTTACTAAGCTGAGATGTCTCTGAGGAACATCTCCTCCAGTGCAGCTCAGGATTACGTCCATAAATACACACGTGTGTGTAGCTGATCTTTGTTTTGTCAGCAGGCTGAAATTTGTGTTGAGAATGTGTGAAATTCCCCCGTGAGAAGAGAAAAACACTCGCTGCACTCAAGTGGCTTCTTCTCTTTGTTGCATAACATCTCTGGATGAGCATGAGCATGAATGTGAGCGTGCCCGTGAGCGTGAGCGTGCCCGTGAGCGTGCCCGTGAGCATGCTCTCTGCATGTCTGAGGAGAACTGAGGGTTGTTGTTTTAGCCCTGATTGTGGGACCATGTCTGGATCAGCTCGGGTCGAGTTCATGTGAGAGTCTGACAGAAGAACCAGGTCCTGAACCAGCATCTGAACCAGGACCTGAACCAGCATCTGAACCAGGACCTGAACCAGCATCTGAACCAGGACCTGAACCAGCATCTGAACCAGGACCTGAACCAGCATCTGAACCAGGACCTGAACCAGCATCTGAACCAGGACCTGAACCGGGACCTGAACCAGCATCTGAACCAGGACCTGAACCAGCATCTGAACCAGGACCTGAACCAGGGTCTGAGAGATGTTTCAGCTAACAGCTCAGAGAATCACCTTGTTTGAGCTAAAATCCAGTTTCCTGTTAAACTGAGTCTCTGTCATGTTTGGTGGAGGTTTTAATGTTGGACCCAAATCCAGTGAGGAGGACAACAAAAACTTAAGTACACCTAAAAGTTTAATAAGAAACAGAAAATGATGACGGGGCAGCAAAACAAACTTACATGGGGATGAGTGAAGGGATGAGGAACTGAAGAGAAGCAAAATATAATCCAAACAAGATGATGAGTGACTGAGACCGAGACCGAGACAAGGACTAAGGCAGACTGAGAGCTAAGACTAAGACGAGGACTAAGGCAGACTGAGAGCTAAGACTAAGACGAGGACTAAGGCAGACTGAGAGCTAAGACTAAGACGAGGACTAAGGCAGACTGAGAGCTAAGACTAAGACGAGGACTAAGGCAGACTGAGAGCTAAGACTAAGACGAGGACTAAGAACAAACCGACAACAGAGTGACAAAAACTGGCTGCTTAAATAACCCACAAACTAATTACAGAAACAAGAAACACCTGAACGGAGAAACACTAGACTGAAGAGACAAGCTGAACTGACAATATACTGAATGACACATGAGGAGAACAGGAAGTACAGACATAACCAAAATAAAAGCAAAACAGGAAACTAGTTCATGAGAAAATAAAAGCTGAACCTAAAGGCTGGGGATAAATCAAAACACTAGATACACATAGAAACATGAGGAACAAGGTGAAAACACAACTTCACAATATCTCAATCATGATAAATACACAAACCAAAAACCCCAGAACCTGACAGTCTCAGTGTTTTTCATCAGAACAGATCCAGTTGAAACCAGTTCTGTGTTCAGAACTCTGTGTCGACACAATTTTGGATCTTCCCTTGAGTTAGGAGTAAAATACAGAGCACCGACATTCAAAGAAAAACTGGATCTGAATCGAGAAGTCCAGCTCAGTGTGTTTGTGAACAGAGACGTTTCTCTTAAAAAGTTCATTCCATTAAAAACAGTGTTTCTGAGGTTTCTGTTGAATATTTTAGCTCCACAGGTGTTCTTACCTTCATAGTGGGTGAAAACAGGTCAACAACTTCTCTTTCAGTTTTAATCTCTCAAACTACGCAGGTGGTGATAAAACCCGAGTTCTAACGGCCTGTATCTGTTTCATCACAACTCCTTTGTTCGTTAGTATTCATCAGCTCCTGCAGTTGAAACCACACCTAGCATGCTGCTGGCTAAAAGCTGTTAGCATAAGACGTAGCATGCTGCTGGCTAAAAGCTGTTAGCATAAGATGTTTTTTAGATATAAAATGTTTCATATTACTGGTTAATACTTAAGAAATAACCACAAAGTCCTGAAATTTGTGTGAAATTGCCTCTTTAATAAAACATGAAGAAAGTTTTTGAAATGAGGATTTTTTTTAATCTGGTGTCACATTTTCTTTTTCATTTCATTTGTTTCTTTTCTGTCCTATCTTTCCTCTGGACGAGCTGCTGAACTAGAATATGAAGAACATCTTCTAAAATGTTTAGAGACCTAAAACCAGATGAAACTATGTTGTGTCTGTTGTATTATCTTATATTCAGACCAAAAGCTCAGATTTATTCCATATTAATGGTTATTGATTCTGTTCTGTAGACAGACTGAGATGGGGACCATATGGGTTGTACCTTTGGAGCAGAACTGTAGAACTGGATTTATTCTCCATCTGAGCTGTGATACTTCTGGTGTCACATCAGGGTAACATGGACATGAAGCTGTGCTATAAGAGAACACAGAACATAGAACACAGAACAGACAGAAGGATGATGGTTCTCAGAATAACACTTCACCACAACAAGGCCTCTGTTTGTCTCTGCCTCCAGCTCTCAACCCGTGTGTGTGTGTGTGTGTGTGTGTGTGTGTGTGTGTGTGTGTGTGTGTGTGGGTTTGTATTTCTGACCTCCTGGGGACCCGTTTCCTGACTTTTACTATCTTTCTGGGGTCCGAGGGTTCTTGTGGGGACCGAAGCCTGGTCCCCATGGGGGGGAATCCCCTTTTTAGGGTTAGGGGTTAGGTTTATAGGTATGGTGTGAATAGAGTTTTAGTTAGTCTTAGGGTTAGTTATAGATCAGTAATGGTTAAGGTTAGTAAAAGGGTTTGGGTTAGGTATAAATCTAGTTACTAAAATCAATGGAAGTCAATGGACGGTCCCCATAAGGATACCAAAACACACTTGTGTGTGTGTGTGTGTGTGTGTGTGTGTGTGTGTGTGTGTGTGTGTGGGTTTGTATTTCTGACCTCCTGGGGACCCGTTTCCTGACTTTTACTATCTTTCTGGGGTCCGAGGGTTCTTGTGGGGACCGAAGCCTGGTCCCCATGGGGGGGAATCCCCTTTTTAGGGTTAGGGGTTAGGTTTATAGGTATGGTGTGAATAGAGTTTTAGTTAGTCTTAGGGTTAGTTATAGATCAGTAATGGTTAAGGTTAGTAAAAGGGTTTGGGTTAGGTATAAATCTAGTTACTAAAATCAATGGAAGTCAATGGACGGTCCCCATAAGGATACCAAAACACACTTGTGTGTGTGTGTGTGTGTGTGTGGGTTTGTATTTCTGACCTCCTGGGGACCCGTTTCCTGACTTTTACTATCTTTCTGGGGTCCGAGGGTTCTTGTGGGGACCGAAGCCTGGTCCCCATGGGGGGGAATCCCCTTTTTAGGGTTAGGGGTTAGGTTTATAGGTATGGTGTGAATAGAGTTTTAGTTAGTCTTAGGGTTAGTTATAGATCAGTAATGGTTAAGGTTAGTAAAAGGGTTTGGGTTAGGTATAAATCTAGTTACTAAAATCAATGGAAGTCAATGGACGGTCCCCATAAGGATACCAAAACACACTTGTGTGTGTGTGTGTGTGTGTGTGCCCATTAGGATGTGAGGGGGGAGACGAAGGGAAGGAAAGGGAGGAGGCAGGAATGTGCATGCATGAAAACTTTTTTCCTTCATGCTTCAGCAGCGACACGCCTCGTCGTCTACAGGTTGATCCTTCATAGTTCAGACTTCTGAGCTGCTGACACCCCCCCCCCCCAGACTAATGCAGGGTTAACACTCCCCCCCCCCAGACTAATAGACTAATGCAGGGTTAACACCCCCCCTCCCCCCAGGGATTCTGGGTCTTTCTAAAGAGTCTAACGCTGGTGATTCTGTGTGGTTCTCAGATATCTGGTCTCTGGGAGTGATCCTGTACATGCTGGTCTGTGGAGTCCCTCCCTTCCAGGAAACCAACGACAGCGAGACCCTGGTCATGATTCTGGACTGTCGTTACTCTGTTCCTGGACACGTTTCTGAAGACTGCAGAGAGTAAGTTCTCAGGAATAACCAAATGATGTTCTCCTCAGAAGAACCTGATCAAACTTATTTCTGTGAAGTTTCCTGTTGGCACATGCAGATGTTTGCAGATGTGTTGAGCAGCATGTGAGATATTTTCTTTAGTTAAACTGAAATTATAATTCACACAAATCGCTGTGAAAATAAATAAATAAACACTTCAGGAGTAAAATTCACCTCACAAAGCGTTAACCAAAACACAAACTGATCTGAGCTGGCAGATTCCTCCACGCTCACAAACAAACAAACAAACAAAATTTTAGATCAGCTGAGGTTAAAACACAGCAGAGATTTTCTGCACATCTAAGCCATCGCATCAGTTGTCACACATGCTGAATCAGACCCTGAACAGGAAACTGATGATGATGTCATGGACAGACGTGCAGGACTCGGACTGCGCTGCGTGTTTTCTGTGTTGCATCTTTCTTTTCAGCTGAAACAGTAAAACATATTTTGTCACTTTCAGTCTGATCTCCAGGATGCTGCAGAAGGATCCGTCTCGCAGGGCGTCACTTGGTGAAATACAGGCTCATCATTGGCTACAGGGCCTGGATAATGCCCTCCTCAGCCCAGAGGCCCCACCACACTGGATCTCAGGGGCCCTTGCTGCAGGTTCTCTCTCCTCAGGGGCTCCTGAATGTGGGGATCTGCTCGCTGTGAGGCCCTCAGCTCAGCAGGTGTTTCCTGGACCATGGCAGCCCAGCGTTAGCTTCAGCCTCCATCCAGCTCCTGTTGAAGAGCCTCCGGTCAGTAAGAACCTCCCTGCACTGCAGCAGATCTGTGAGGAGGAGGAGGAGGAGGAGGAGGAGGAGGAGGAGGAGGAGGACAAAGACAAACACAAACATAAGATGAAAACGACAGATGAAGACAGCGTGTGTGTGATTTCAGATCAGCCTGTCAGTCGTTGGGACGATCCACCCAGTCAGACTCCTCCCTCCCCACCTGGTTTTGGGGTGTCGTGCTGTCAGCCGGATCTCTCAAATAGACAAGATGAACCCAACAACAACAGCAGTAAACTTCATCCTCTCCTCTTCACATCGGAATCTTCTCACTCACGTGTCTCTGCGTCCTCAGTCATCCTCAAGGAGACGCAGAAAACTCAAAAACAAGAACTGAACAGAGAGACTGAAGCATCTGCTCCAGAAGACCTTTCAATGGAGCGGTCTCAACCCTGCAGTCCACCAGGAACCCGAGATGAGTCGGCACTGAGGGCGGAGCCTGGGAAGCGGCACAGCATCAAGCTTCGTGAGAGACTTTTTCAGTTCCCTCTGTGTGAGAAAGCTCTGGCTTTTAACGTGCCGACACACAACAAGCCCAAGATCCTTCCGCTGGCTCAGTACAACTGCTGCCGTGTGCTGTGACAAACCTTCATGTGGGCGCTGGCTGATGTGCAGCGCGCTCTCTGAGGACGTACATGCTGCTGAGCTGTCAGCAGGCGGATGGATACCAAACACACACCTTGTGAAGTGACAAACAGCTGAACTTCCTGCTGATCTGAGACGATGAGGAAGCTGCATTCAGAGCTTCAGTCCTCCACCTGCGTTCTGGAATAGACCCATCTGAAGCAGTCTGAATAATGAAGAGGGAGAAAAGACGTGACTGTAAGACTGTTTAAATAAATAAGCTAAAGTTCATTTAGTTTGAAGGTGCCTGTTAAAATAAACAGATTCCTGATGTTTCTGCACAGTTCCAGCCTTAAACAGATCCACCACAACACTCTGTCTTTGCTAATGTCATCTGCAAAAAATATATTTAAAATAAACAGAAAAAACACTACATTTACTATAAACATGTTTGAAACTGGCAAGTTGAAGTTTCTGCCATAAGATCTGAGAACACTGTGAAGAACCGAGCTGATGTTCCTTCTGCATGTCGTCTCGTTCAGGGTCAGTAACTCAGAGTTCTGCAGAGATTTGCAAAGGGTGAGAGGTCACCGTGACTAGGATCAGACTTCCCTTTAATCATCTCAGACATAACCAGATCTGTTATGTGTTTGTACGTTAACGAGGACATGAGCTCAACAGGAGGACATTCTCCTGCTGATAGTCTGTCAACGGTCAGCAGCAGGTCATGAATTTAATTTCTTATATGACTGAAAACATTGAAATTCACATACACAAATAATCACCAAAACAAACTGATATATTTATTTTGTAACAACTTTAAAGTTTTTCAGGTGTTTAAAAGCTCCCGAGGTTTGTTTTTCACTCCATAGGATTCTTATTGCTTGGATGATAGTTTTGTCCTCCATCTTTGATAAAAGCAGATTAAATCACTGGATTACAGCAGATTATGTTGTTGTTATCAGGGTGTTACTGTGCTTGAGACGTGATTCTCCTTTTGACCAGCAGGAGTCGCTGCAGAGAAACTATCACCGCTACGCAGAGAGACATGAGACACTTTGCTGTATTTCTTCTTCGTCTGTCTTTGACATGATTCTCGATTAAATTAAATAAACACGTTGGATTTTATTTGGTGGGACAGAAGCTTCTAAACAAGCTGCACTTTCTGTTTTCAGTACGCCACCTTTACGCAGTGGATGGACATTGTGAGGTCACTTTTTGGATTCAGAGGCTGTGAATAGCTTCAGTCTTACAGCTTCTCACTGTGAGAAAAACCAGTAAAATCCTTTTCATGATGTTCACAGACACAGAAACTGTCACAGGAAGAAAAAGTGAAGTAAAATTAAGTTAAAGTTTTCATCCTTTTTTGACGTACCTTTAACACCCTGTCAAAAAAGGTCACGTGAGGTCAGTGAGGGTCTGAGATCATAGAGTTCTGCTCAGCATGTTTATTGCACTTCCTGCTTCTCACAGAGTTCAAAGGTTTTAACATGAAGAAAGACGGTTCTATGACATGTGTTCTGATGAGACACACCTGAGACAGGTGACCTGCTGCTCTTTAACTCTCCTGTTCTCAGCATTTATTACATGATCGTAAGACTTTTGGAACGTTAGTATGTAACACGTATGTAGAGCAGGTGTGTGACTTTGCATGTTATTTATCACTGTGTACGTGTATCTGACAGGTCAGCTGTGTGTAAAAACTTCAAGGTCACGACTGTAGCTTTCTGAAGTCCATGTCTGGGGACTGATGGAGACCAGCACATGATGGGTTCTCAGCCTGCAGCTGAGGAGAACTTCCATTAGGACTCTATGTTGTTTTTCTCACACGCTGACAGAGTGAAACCTGATTGTCTTTTCTGTGTCTCCGGACCTGCATCTTAATGAGGACCATGTCCTGGACCATGTCTCGGTAGCATCAAATCATGTTCTCTGTTTATTTATTAAAGTTGATTCAGTCCTCAGAGTGATGTGTGTTTATTCAGCCTCCAGCATCTCCAACAGAAAAGACCACGCCCATCAGTAAAGGTGAGATGGAGAACTCTGGAGTCTGGCTGGAGCTCCAGGTGGTATCAGGATCTGACCCATTGGGAGAGGAGTGGACCTGGTTTTTCCTCCAAGGTTCAATGATTCTATATTTCTACTTGTTTATCAGGTTTTTTTTACAACAAGCATCACAAAGAAGCACGTAACCCGGTTTGGACTGAGTTCTGACCTGCAGAGACTCCAGATCCGACTGTCAGAAGTTCTGCTTGTTTAAAAACAGCACACAGTGAAGATAAATACCTCCAAACGCCAGTTGTTCTGCTGTTTCATCTGAATGCATGACGTCTTATTTATCTGTTGCACATACAGATCCACGCTGATGCTTCAACACACAACAACAAAAACAAGTTTTAATCTGTTTGTTTCTGTCTAAAGATCCTCAAATAATGTTGCACATTTTCACAGAAACTATTAGAATGAAAATATATTTGTGTCTCTCTTATTATATGACATTTAATAGGAGCTTTTTCATATAAAACTAATCAGCTCAGTCAATTTTGACCTTTTTGTTCTGGATTGTTCATAAATTATTCCAGTAATTATAAAATAATGTCATTCACACAAACTTTACAGGTTTCTGTTTATTTCCAACAGTTGTCAGCATGGCGCCATCTGGTGGCTGGAAACTTCAATCACACCGAAAAACTCACATGTAGAATCTTTATGTTTAAATAAGTTACAGTATTTAATTCTGATGCATTTTTTTGTAAAGCTGCACAACAAACACAAAAGCAAGAAAAACATCCCATTACAGACGCTTCCTGTATCATCACAGGAAAATGAAAATTAAAACCTTTTTGTCAGGGTTGTGGGTTTTGCTTTATTTTTTCATGACTGTTTTTCCTGGACTTCCTGTGACGTTGTTTTGAAAGGTCTCTGTATTTCCTGTTGCACTGGCGTCATTCTGGACTCTTTATTTTTAATCAGGGTTTTTTGTTTCTTTCTGTTTGCTCTTAGTTGTAGAACTTTATTTATTGCTGCAGTATTTTTGGTTCCTGCAGGTTTATTTGGTTTTACTCTTGTATTTCTCCGTGTTTGACCTCCTCTGATTAATCAGCTGCTCCTCAGCTGCTCCCACTCAGTAATCATGAAGTGAAAACAGACGAACTGGAACAAGAACTAATGAAAACCCAACAGATCCGTCCTGCTTCATTTGAACTGATGGTACATCGAGTCTTTTGTGGAATGAGGCTGAAAACTTGATCGTTTGTTGAAACAATCAGTAAAAAATAAAAATGCTGTTAACTTTGAGCTCGTACGAGATGGAGTAAAGTTTCAGTCCAGATCCTGGAAGAGGGTTTACAGCAGGGGTCTCAAACTCCAGGCCTCGAGGGCCACTATCCTGCATGTTTTAGATGTTTCCCTGCTTCAACACACCTGATTCAAATGAACAAGTCGTTAACAGGCTTCTGCAGGACTTGTTGAAATACAGAGGATTTGAATCAGGTGTGTTGAAACAGGGAAACATCTAAAACAGGGGTCTCAAACTCCAGGCCTCGAGGGCCACTATCCTGCATGTTTTAGATGTTTCCCTGTTTCAACACACCTGATTCAAATCCTCTGTATTTCAACAAGTCCTTCAGAAGCCTGTTAACGACTTGTTCATTTGAATCAGGTGTGTTGAAACAGGGAAACATCTAAAACATGCAGGATAGTGGCCCTCGAGGCCTGGAGGTTGACACACCTGGTTTACAGGAATATTTAGACCTTCACAAACACAACAGGAACTGACTCGGTGAGTAAAGCTGGTTTATGGGCTAACTTTTATTCATTGTCCATATTTTTAAGCAGTCCAGAACCTTTTTAATAAGTCCTGCTCGGTCCTGGAACCTGTTAATGTGTTTGTGGATCAGCAGTTCTCCAGACCTTCTGAAGGTCTGTAACAGATGAATCTTCTTTCAGTTTCAGTTCTTGTTCCAAAACCGTTTCAGTTGAAGGTTTTTGTGTTTATTAAGCTGCTGACCTTTGACCTCTGAAGGCTCAACACCAGAACTCAGAACCAGTTTAAAGTGGGTCTTCAGGCTCCGTACGGCAGCCTGTCAGAGACCTTCAGAGAGGTTTTACAATAGCTGTAAGATATTTTTCTATAAACGTCTAAAACAACACTTTCAGGATAAAAATACAACCAACACGTTCTGTTTGCTGCCTGATAATCTCAGATTAAAACAGTTTGGCTGCGGCTTCAGTTGCACTTGCGGTGTATGTTTCTCTTGGCAGAAGCACCAAGTGAGTTCGTGAAACACCTGGAACGGTGACAGCAGGTGCATCGCGGACACAGAAAAAGCAAAGCTGGACCTCGAAGCGACGTTAAAACGTTTCAGCTTGCAGCTTCTGGAAAAGGAGAAAAAAGGCATCAGAAAGGTGAGAATGGACATGAGACGGACGAGCGGAGACTCGGGTTCACCTGCTGTCTCAGAGCCTGCATGGACATGTACTCAATGTGCTCCCTCTTTTTCAGGATCCAGTCCGGTTCATCTGGGATCAGAGCCGCCATCACCACTTTCACTAGTATCAATACATGCTGCAAACACAAAAACATGATGGAAACTGAAGGTCTCAGCTGTTTCACATGTGACTCCTCCTCTTCCTCACCTCCGTGATAACAGCCCCCAGCAGAAGGTTGGTGCTGCTCATCTCGCCCTGCTGACACAGCTCCTGTAACCGTGGTGACAACACCAGCAACCAGCAGTTGGACACAACGGAGACAAAACTCAGGACCTCAAAGGCGATCTGAAAACACAGGACACCAGCATGAAGCGAGGGACCAGACTGCGTCCGTGCACGTTTCACCGTGTTACTGTGGTCACCTGCCACACGCCCATGTCAGCCACCGGGGGGCAGAAGGGTTTACGGAACAGTCTGCAGATCTTATACGCGTCTGATCGGATCTCTGTCAGGTTGTTGAGAAGCAGCAGAACAGCAGTCAGAGGAAACACGCAAGAGAAAAGACTCAAATACCCAAACTGCACCAGGAGCTCAATGTATTCTCCAAACAGACCCTGAAACGATACAAGATCTGGTCTCAGTCTGCCAGAAAGGATCTTCATTCATCTCTGATCCAAAAAAGTTCTGATACTCACAGGAAAAGGAGGCAGAGTTCTCTGGTTCCGAAACTTATCCTCCACTGGATCATCTTCCCTCTCATTCCTGTGGGGGGCGCTGATGAACCGTTCCACCAGGAAGGGAATGACCACCTCTGTCACCTGGTTCACCAGCTGCGCCACGATCAGCAAAGATGCTAAACGCTTGAGACAGACAGGAGGACAGAAAGAGCCTGAGACCATGTCCTGGAACGACCAACCAAAAATCCATCATGGAAGGAAAACGAGTAACTTCTGATTTAAACAGCTGAGATGCTAAAAACATCTAAAATCTGATGAATTAATCCAATCTGACTGGAAAATAAATAAAATACCTCCCAAAATAAACCAGAACCAGAAAGCCAAAACAAGCCAGACAGCTGATGTCTGAGTTCTGAAAGAGCTCGTGGTCGTCACATGAGAGTCCGTATGGAACTGCAGTCATACAGTAAGAACATCGTTAACGGGTGAATTCACCTCCAACAACCACTGAAATCAGCTGGTTGTAACCTGAACCTCCCTCAGTTGGTTCAGGTCGTGTCTTTCTGAGGAGTCTCTGCCAGTCTGGGTGGTCATGTGTCCTCCTCTGTCCCTCTTGACTCTGGTGTGCCACAGGGTTCCTTTCATGGCCCCGTTGTGTTTAGTCTCTATCTGCTTCTTATGGGCACAATGATTTGTCTTCATCTTTATGCAGATGACTGCCAGATCTATACTCCATTAAAAGAGTCAAATGAACGTGTTCTTCAGTGTCTTCAGGAGGTTAAAGACTCTGAATATTAATGAACAGAAAACATGTGGTTCATCGTCTGCTCTCTGTGCCACTGGATTCACTCTCTCTGTTTGTAAAGACCATGATCACTAATTTGGGCGTTTAGGTTGACTCAGATCTAAAAGTCTTAAATCCAGTTTTTTTTTTCAACTGAGACAACTGTCTAAGCGTGTTGTACCAAAGAAGGACTTTGAAAGGTTGAATCATGCTTTTATTACTACGAGGCTCCACTATTATAATGCTCTGTATGTCAGGATTAACCAAGTTTCTCTCTCCCGCTTGCAGCTGGTTCAGAATGCTGCTGCTCGCTTGCAGGCACCTGTAAATCTGATCATATCTCAGCTGCAGTTTAGTTTTAACAGGAACTCAAACAGTTTGTAGATCAGCAGGTTTTACATTTAGCGATGGAATATTTCATTTCTGGAAAGAGACTTGTGAAACTTTGCGGGGTCATTTTGAAAACTGGACTCGGTTTGGAAGTGGTGATCTGGGCCGTTACCTTTCGAAGCAGCGCCACGTCCTGCTTAAAGAAGGCGATGTGGAACAGGACTGCAAAGCAGTTGAAGAAGGTAAACTGCAGAAATAAAGAACAGAACCGGGTCAGAACTGGACTGAGGTGATGCTGAGTGAAGACTGGAGGGGAGAGTTGAACCAACCACCAAGACTTTGGCTGTCAGATGGTTCTGGTAGGCCGACTCCTCTCTGTGGTTTTCTGTAGAAAATAAACAAAGTGGGATTTGTCCTCAGTTCTGAGTTTTGCATGAACGCAGCAGGATTCAGGCGTCTTTGTCCCTCGCTGCTAAACGGAAGGTTAACCGTCTCGCCTGGATACGCGGCGGTCGTCACACTCACCGTACTCCGTCAGAGACTGAGCTGCCGTCTTGTAAACGGTGGCGAGCATGTTGGTGTAGACGATGTGGAGCACTGAGGGCACGTAGAGCAAAATCTGAGACAGCAGAGAGTCCCAGTCCCTGTGCAGCTGCTGGACCCGGGCCTCGCCCCAGTAGAAACACATCATACCCAGAACCACCAGCCCTGCAGGTGCAACAGGTGTCATGAACCTCTGAGAACTCAGCTGACTCACTCAGGTGTTGGAAGGAGCCTTACCTAAAAACAGCCCCACTACCGGGACCGAGACCAGCGCCATACGCAGATCCCGCTGCCATTCAGGGAACAGCGGTTCCACGCGACCTGTCACAGGGTTGACCCCGAGTTCGCCATGGAAACCGGGCCGAGGTTCTGCAAAACGTTCGGCCAGGTTCAGGGTCCCCCAGCGGTACGACAGGGATGAGCTCCGGCGTTTCCACAGCTCCATAACCACCGTGGACCAGAGCATGCTGAACACTGCCTGGACCATGTGACCACTGATCACCAATCCTGATCCATCCTGGATGTCCACGACCTGAGAGCCAGAGACCGAGTCCAGCATCTCCTGCTGAACCTCACCTGAGAGAGTCACAAAGATCTTTTAACAACACGTTTCAACACCACCGGATCTAGAGTCCATGAAACCTGATTCAGACTTTGGACTTGAACCCGAGACTCTTTTGGACTTTATCCAAAAACACTTCACGTAATTCAAGTTTTCTGCTTTAAAACATGGACGAGGTCACCTCAAACATTTTACAACTAATGAGTTCTTCAGAAGGTCATAAAGATTAACCACACTGACCTGACAAGTACGCGATGAGCAGACCCAGGACGGCCGGCGGAACCAGGGACCAGGTGTAGAAATCCAGGAAGCTGAAGTAAAACGCCACGGAGCTTCCGAAGTACTCGTTAATTCTGTCTGGATAAATCAAAACAAAGACACGTGGGTCAGAACCGTCAGCTGTGAAGGAACTCTACTCGTTAGATGTAAATCCACCCACCCAGAGGCTGAACCAGCTGGTTTCCAGAGTACCAGGCTTCTCCCAGATCCTTCAGTTTTTGCGGGTTGTGGAGAGGAAATACGTCGACGATCACACCAGCTGATCCCAGTTTCTGCCCTGCAGCAACATTCAGCAGATAAATCTGACCAATGGAGCCGTGTGATTCATCACGCAGCAGACACACTCCCACATGCACACGCACGTATACACATGCACACCCTTGAATACTCATTAGAAGACCTAAAACGTATTATTCCACAGCTGGAAATAGTTCCTCTGATCTGTAGTGAAGTTGGTGGCAGACTGTGCTTCAATGTGGACTTCAATAATCATGATACAAACGGGTCTTGATTCTAGGACCCAGTTGGACCTGCTGCTGGTTTGAACAGTGTAACTGGAGAACCACCAGGGTCACTCTGGTCCTGTTTAAACCTCCTGACTGTCCGGTACCATGTTAAAGTGGTTCTGAATCAACGGTTCTCCACATCGGTCAAAGTTTTTGGGACATGTACAAGTGAATGTTTTGACCTCTGAATCATTCAGACAGAAAAAAGTTCCTAACTCAAGGGATGATCCAGAATTGTGTCGACATAGAGTTCTGAACACAGAACCGGTTTCAACTGGATCTGTTCTGATGAAAAACACTAAGACTCAGTTTAACAGGAAACTGGATTTTAGATCAAACAAGGTGATTCTCAGACCCTGGTTCAGGTCCTGGTCTTGATTCTGGTTGAGGTCCTGGTCTTGGTTCAGACTCGGGTCCTGGTATTGGTTCAGACTAGGGTCCTGGTTCAGGTCCTGTTCTTGGTTCAGACTCGGGTCCTGATTCTGGTTCAGGTTCTGGCCTTGATTCGGACTCGGGTCCTGATTCTGGTTCAGGTTCTGGCCTTGGTTCGGACTCGGGTCCTGATTC
>SSNP01000005.1:373700-402724 GCA_006937955.1 Pachypanchax playfairii
AGTTTCTCTCTCCCGCTTGCAGCTGGTTCAGAATGCTGCTGCTCGCTTGCAGGCACCTGTAAATCTGATCATATCTCAGCTGCAGTTTAGTTTTAACAGGAACTCAAACAGTTTGTAGATCAGCAGGTTTTACATTTAGCGATGGAATATTTCATTTCTGGAAAGAGACTTGTGAAACTTTGCGGGGTCATTTTGAAAACTGGACTCGGTTTGGAAGTGGTGATCTGGGCCGTTACCTTTCGAAGCAGCGCCACGTCCTGCTTAAAGAAGGCGATGTGGAACAGGACTGCAAAGCAGTTGAAGAAGGTAAACTGCAGAAATAAAGAACAGAACCGGGTCAGAACTGGACTGAGGTGATGCTGAGTGAAGACTGGAGGGGAGAGTTGAACCAACCACCAAGACTTTGGCTGTCAGATGGTTCTGGTAGGCCGACTCCTCTCTGTGGTTTTCTGTAGAAAATAAACAAAGTGGGATTTGTCCTCAGTTCTGAGTTTTGCATGAACGCAGCAGGATTCAGGCGTCTTTGTCCCTCGCTGCTAAACGGAAGGTTAACCGTCTCGCCTGGATACGCGGCGGTCGTCACACTCACCGTACTCCGTCAGAGACTGAGCTGCCGTCTTGTAAACGGTGGCGAGCATGTTGGTGTAGACGATGTGGAGCACTGAGGGCACGTAGAGCAAAATCTGAGACAGCAGAGAGTCCCAGTCCCTGTGCAGCTGCTGGACCCGGGCCTCGCCCCAGTAGAAACACATCATACCCAGAACCACCAGCCCTGCAGGTGCAACAGGTGTCATGAACCTCTGAGAACTCAGCTGACTCACTCAGGTGTTGGAAGGAGCCTTACCTAAAAACAGCCCCACTACCGGGACCGAGACCAGCGCCATACGCAGATCCCGCTGCCATTCAGGGAACAGCGGTTCCACGCGACCTGTCACAGGGTTGACCCCGAGTTCGCCATGGAAACCGGGCCGAGGTTCTGCAAAACGTTCGGCCAGGTTCAGGGTCCCCCAGCGGTACGACAGGGATGAGCTCCGGCGTTTCCACAGCTCCATAACCACCGTGGACCAGAGCATGCTGAACACTGCCTGGACCATGTGACCACTGATCACCAATCCTGATCCATCCTGGATGTCCACGACCTGAGAGCCAGAGACCGAGTCCAGCATCTCCTGCTGAACCTCACCTGAGAGAGTCACAAAGATCTTTTAACAACACGTTTCAACACCACCGGATCTAGAGTCCATGAAACCTGATTCAGACTTTGGACTTGAACCCGAGACTCTTTTGGACTTTATCCAAAAACACTTCACGTAATTCAAGTTTTCTGCTTTAAAACATGGACGAGGTCACCTCAAACATTTTACAACTAATGAGTTCTTCAGAAGGTCATAAAGATTAACCACACTGACCTGACAAGTACGCGATGAGCAGACCCAGGACGGCCGGCGGAACCAGGGACCAGGTGTAGAAATCCAGGAAGCTGAAGTAAAACGCCACGGAGCTTCCGAAGTACTCGTTAATTCTGTCTGGATAAATCAAAACAAAGACACGTGGGTCAGAACCGTCAGCTGTGAAGGAACTCTACTCGTTAGATGTAAATCCACCCACCCAGAGGCTGAACCAGCTGGTTTCCAGAGTACCAGGCTTCTCCCAGATCCTTCAGTTTTTGCGGGTTGTGGAGAGGAAATACGTCGACGATCACACCAGCTGATCCCAGTTTCTGCCCTGCAGCAACATTCAGCAGATAAATCTGACCAATGGAGCCGTGTGATTCATCACGCAGCAGACACACTCCCACATGCACACGCACGTATACACATGCACACCCTTGAATACTCATTAGAAGACCTAAAACGTATTATTCCACAGCTGGAAATAGTTCCTCTGATCTGTAGTGAAGTTGGTGGCAGACTGTGCTTCAATGTGGACTTCAATAATCATGATACAAACGGGTCTTGATTCTAGGACCCAGTTGGACCTGCTGCTGGTTTGAACAGTGTAACTGGAGAACCACCAGGGTCACTCTGGTCCTGTTTAAACCTCCTGACTGTCCGGTACCATGTTAAAGTGGTTCTGAATCAACGGTTCTCCACATCGGTCAAAGTTTTTGGGACATGTACAAGTGAATGTTTTGACCTCTGAATCATTCAGACAGAAAAAAGTTCCTAACTCAAGGGATGATCCAGAATTGTGTCGACATAGAGTTCTGAACACAGAACCGGTTTCAACTGGATCTGTTCTGATGAAAAACACTAAGACTCAGTTTAACAGGAAACTGGATTTTAGATCAAACAAGGTGATTCTCAGACCCTGGTTCAGGTCCTGGTCTTGATTCTGGTTGAGGTCCTGGTCTTGGTTCAGACTCGGGTCCTGGTATTGGTTCAGACTAGGGTCCTGGTTCAGGTCCTGTTCTTGGTTCAGACTCGGGTCCTGATTCTGGTTCAGGTTCTGGCCTTGATTCGGACTCGGGTCCTGATTCTGGTTCAGGTTCTGGCCTTGGTTCGGACTCGGGTCCTGATTCTGGTTCAGGTTCTGGCCTTGGTTCGGACTAGGGTCCTGATTCTGGTTCAGGTTCTGGCCTTGGTTCGGACTCGGGTCCTGATTCTGGTTCAGGTTCTGGCCTTGGTTCGGACTCGGGTCCTGATTCTGGTCCTGTTCTTGGTTCAGACTCAGGTCCTGATTCAGGTCCTGTTCTTGGTTCGGACTCGGGTCCTGATTCTGGTTCAGGTTCTGGCCTTGGTTCGGACTCGGGTCCTGATTCAGGTCCTGGTCTTGGTTCAGTCTCGGATCCTTCAGAAACAGACACTGGGATCTAGATTAAAACCTCCCCCTTCTGGTTCTGGTCTGAGTTCTGGGCTTTGCTTCAACACACAGACACTTAGACGATACTCACAGATATTATCTCGGTTGTGCAGCGTGCAGGTGTTGGGCAGACCCGGAACCCTCAGGTCCTTCTGGGCTCGCAGACCGTCCAGCTCGTACTTCACTATGTACTGTCGCTCTGCTGAGGTCAGAAACACCTCCATGTTGTCTGTCACACACAAAAAAAACACAGAACATATTCAGTATATGCCTCTGGTTCAGGGTTATGGGGGTGGTGAGAGGCGGAGTTACACCAGGACAGGTATGCAGTCCATCTCAGGTCTACCTGAATCTTTAAAACTGTTCCTGTCGCTGTAGGAAAACGCCTCCATGTCTCCGCTGCGGTAAGTCTTACAAAGACCCAGCTCTTCTGTGGCTCGCAGTAACGTACAGCGTGGCGCCGACACTATGATGATGTCACCACTGGAGTCCTCACCTGGGTGGGCCAGTAGTCCAGCACCTGGATCAGGACAGCAACGTAAGTCTGAGTGTTTTCTACAGGACAACAAGCCCCTCCCACTGAGACTGTGTTTAAGCTTGACATGAATTTGACCACCTGCTTGTTCCCGTGCACGGTGGAGAGGCGGAGTCACACATCAGAACAGAACAAAGATCTGACCTGCATTAATATCAGAATCCCTGACGTGTTGCCAGAGATCCGGTAGAAGAGTCAGGAACCAGATGAAGAACCAGCAGGAAACTGAAACCTCACCTCCATTTTTCTGAGGAGTTCCAATCAGTTTGATGAGCCAGTACTTGGTCTCCGGGATGACCTTCTCCCCGAGCTTCACCAGGACCAGCGGCTCAACCCGATCTGACATGCAGCAAGAACAGCTGACTTTGGTCCAGCCCGGTTCACAGGAGACTGAACTCAGTTTGCTCAGCATCTTTCCTCCTGCTTTACTCCGACCTCCAGGTACACTGTCATCATCGCCTGCCTCACTCATCCTGAGCCTGAGGAGAGAAACGTCAGGTAAAGCAGGTACACAAACACACCTGGTGCTGGTTTACTGACTCCATGGTGATGAACCCGGATCCATCTGAGCATCAGTAAAACCCCAGAACTGTCCTAACTGGTTTATTAAGCTCTTCTAAGGTCGAACAGTTCTATGGATCCTGTGGAGATGACTGATGGACCTGCTCACAGCCCGCTCGGGGTTCTGTTACGTCATGTATGATGACAGTCATGTAACAGTTGGATCAGATTTGCATCATGTTTCCTGATAACACCAGACTCCTTAACATTTCCATGAACTTTTTAACCCTCAGGATCCCGATCTGCTCCAGGAAACTCAGCTTGAACACCAAACCTCCATGTTCTACCTGCATGAGAACAGTTTCTGCTCGTTAAAACCCAGAATCAAACAGAACCGAAAGTGCTTCCGTACTTCCTGTTGTGTGTCAACGGGTGAAAGTGATGAAAGAGTCAGGAAATAAGACCTGGCAGGGCGCTGATGATGAGGTTCTGCTCCTTGGTTCTCCGTCAGGCCCACCCCGAACTCCTGCTGGACAACACACAGAGAGGAGAACATGTAGGTAGAACATCTTATGAAGTCCTGAAGAAACTAAAACAGTCTGCACACACTTGCCTCAATGTGGTTCCTTCCAGCTTTCTGTCTGTATGCGTGTGCGCGTGTCTCCTTGTGTGTGTGTGTGTGTGTGTGTGTGTGTGTGCGCGCGCGCGCGTGGGAGAGGAATGCGGAGAAACTTCCTACAGGGTGTGGATGGTTGTTTGGGTTTTCTTTAGGCTCCGCCCCCTGCCAGCTCCTTGTTTGACTGCTGCAGCTCAGGGTCCTAATGCACGACGAGTCACACACTCTCACAGAAGCAGGTAAATCTCAGGTGCTTCAGAACTGGACTCTAATGTTACACAAGCTGAGAGACATGACATGAAACGAGACTGTCAGAATAAAAACAGATTACTTGTTACTTTACTAAAAACGGATAAATTAATCAGCTGTTTAACATCTTATTCTTCCCTCTTCAGATGAAATGTCCCCATTTCAGTCTTAACGGTCCCTAACTTGGGACCAAAAAATAAACAAATCTCAGACAAGACTGGGGGTCTCCGGTACGCTGCTAGAGGCCGGGGAGCAGCTGATGGACAAGTGGACTTCAGTGATGTTCTGATGGAAGTAGATTCATGCTGAGCAGGAAATGATGATGGACAACAACGATGTTGGAGACATCATGGAGACACTGAAGTCACTAGACCAGCCTTTGGTGGTGCAGGTGTATTACAATGTGGACAAGTGTTACACTGGGGACAGGTGTATTACGATGTGGACAAGTGTTACACTGGGGACAGGTGTATTACGATGTGGACAAGTGTTACACTGGGGACAGTGAGATGATAACATCAGCATCACATGCTTCTACTGTCATGATGTAACATCACAGTGAACATCATGTTTTTTAGATTCACCTGAAGGATAAACATCCTGAAGTTTTCAACCTGGTTGTTATTAAAAATCTTCTTACTGAGCAGTTGGCTCGTTCTCTCAGTAACAACACGTCTTATTTGATTTATTTCATTTGAGTTCTTGTAGTTTATTAAATGTATTTTCAGTTCCGGTGTGAATGACACTAGAATGAGACGTTTCATCAGACTCAATAGAAACTGACTGTTGTGTCACAATTTGACCAGCAGGTGTCACTGTTGACTTCACCTGCTAATTTTTTAATGACGTAACGAGATTTTTTTACATTAAAACGTAATTTGTTAGTTTATTTGTATCATTTATATTTGTCCTTGCAGTGAAAAGGTCCTGGGTTTGAAACCAGGATGGGACCTTTCTGTATGGAGTTCACATGTTTTCCACGTGCATGTGTGACTTCATCATACAAACTGAAAACATGCATGATGTTAACTGGCAGCTCTAAATTCTCCCTCTGTGTGAGTGTTGTTTGTTTGTGTTTGTACATATTTTAAAGGTTTTGCAGATGAAATATTAACGTTTAGAATAAGTTTGTTTTTGTTTCAACAGGTTGATGTTTTTCAGCCTGTTGATCTACTGGACCTGCTGTGGTAATGAAGTTAGGCTGAAGGTGGATTTAATTTAGAATCTTTAATATGATCTATACTATAGATGTATATGTATATTAAAAATATCATGTTTCTGTCCAATATGTGTATGATGAACACCAGCATCTAGTTTTACATTAAAGTTCTGCTCTGAACTGCATCTCAGCTGTGACGCCTCATTAAGAGCTGCAACATGAAACAAAGTCTAAACTCTTAAAACGTTTGGACTTTCTATTTAAAGTTTGAACTGTGAACAGGAAACATTTGGAAGGCTGGAGTTCTTCTTCTCTTCAGGAAATTGAATTGAAACTAAAACAAAATGTTTTTGTTTGTAGATTCCTGAGAAATCTGTGATTTT
This sequence comes from Pachypanchax playfairii, assembly GCA_006937955.1. Lineage (NCBI taxonomy): Eukaryota > Metazoa > Chordata > Actinopteri > Cyprinodontiformes > Aplocheilidae > Pachypanchax > Pachypanchax playfairii. The sequence continues at coordinate 379,946 of SSNP01000005.1, forward strand.
ATCCACCAAACAAATGTTTTTATTACATTCAGATGTTTTAATAGAAGCTGTGATTCTTGAGCTCAGTCAGGTTTTCTATTGCATCAGTCTTTAAATTTCTCACATAAAACAAAGTCCTTCATCTTAAACGAATCAGGGGAAATGTGCATGTAGTATAAAAACAATACATGTAGAAATACAACAATTCTTCATTAATGACACGTTTATATTGATGGTGAACAAACAAGAAGCACAGCCTGAAATCAGAAATAAACTTTTATTTACAGTTTCAATTGCATAGAAATTTAAAATTCCCCCCAAATCCTAAAACATTAAAGTAAATAGATTCAGGAGAAATAATCTTTTATATGCTGCACAAAGTTAGCACGAGTGTGAGAATCAAGATCTTATATATCTGAATCTTTTTCACATAAATATACATATATAAAATCGGTGCATCTTTAATTCCAACAGACGGAAGCCGACAAACTCATGTCTAATTAAACGTTAGGACTTTAGTCATCACAGCTAAAATTATTAGACATTAAAGATACTTTGCTTCTGTTACATGAAATCCGTTCTATAATCTGTATAAATTATGTGGGATTATTTTGGGTTTTATGTTACTGCAGGTACAATCACTGGTTCTGGTTCCAGTTTGTTTTCTGCCTTAAAGATTTTATTGTTGCTGCACGTTATTTGTAAAAATAATTATATATTTAGTAAAAAGAGTCGTGATCATGAGGATTAATATCTAAAATAGATTTTACTGTCTGTCAAGGTGCGTCGATATGTATAAAAGACAATAATGTAGCAGGAATCTTTTATTAAAGCTAGAAGTTTATTTGAAATAAAGTTCTGTGTTTTATTCTCACTGTGCAATTCGGAATGTAAAAGGTCTGAATTAAGTTTGTTCTGCTGGACGTTTCTGCCCTCGTTCAGGCCTCAGAAGGAGAGGAGCTGAAGATCCACCAGTCGTATGGAGACGTCCTGCTGTCGAGTCAGCTCATCGATCATCATCCTCTGCAGAGATCTGCAGAGCCAAAACAATCAGCTTGTTGACCCCGAGATCCCCACAGCAGGAAGTCTGAGTGTCTGGCTTCATGCCTTCAGCTCCATCTTTCAGCCACCCGACCAAGATCCACCCACAGACACATTCACCATCTCAAAAATAAAGATCATTCTTACATCGTTCTGAATCACAGAAAAACATGGAGAAAACATGACAAACACGTGGAACTGTGACATGAACACGTATGAACACGCTGCGTGTGGAACTGTGACATGAACACGCTGCGTGTGGAACTGTTACATGAACACGCTGCGTGTGGAACTGTGACATGAACACGTATGAACACGCTGCGTGTGGAACTGTGACATGAACACGCTGCGTGTGGAACTGTGACATGAACACGCTGCGTGTGAAACTGTGACATGAACACGTATGAACACGCTGCGTGTGGAACTGTGACATGAACACTTACACTACACATCACTTCCTTTTCTCTCTCTGACCAAAAGATTCCAAACAGATTCATAAACATATCTACAGTGTTCTGGATGGTTCTGCAGGTTGAAGGGATCTGGATGGTTCTGCTTGATGAACGGTTCTGCAGGTTTATTGGTTCTGGATGGGTTCTGCAGGTTGAAGGGTTTCATATGCCCATCCCACCTGCTACCTGTGCACTGACATGTTCTGAGGTGATCAGGTGACAGTTATCTGATGAGCATCAGTTTGGTGATTATTGGCACAAAAGGCCGAACGACTGGAAACGATCATGGTAAAGATGAAAGTGCAGCTGTGTGTGAGGGAGCTGAAGATGTTGTGAAGAGTGAAGAAGTTGGCGGGCGGGTTTGTGGGGGGGGGCTGAGAAGTCCTGTGGCCCTTCTGGAGAGCCGGTCAGATGTTAAAACTCTTCATCAGGGATAACCGTGTTGAAGGGATGATCCCAGAACGTGGTGGTGATTCCAAAACCTGCAGAAAATAAGAATCAACATGAAGCATAAAAAAACAACATGCTTCTGAAAGTGGCACGTATGGAGCAGTTATGGAATCTTTGTTTGAAGAATCAGTGAGAGATTTTCAGGTTGGATTCAAGCTGACAGCAACTCCCAACAGGAATCGTTCAGGGGCCGGTCCTGTAGCTGGTCCTGCTGCACACTGGCAGAACGCTGCTGCGGCGCGCTGGCAGAACGCTGCTGCGGCGCGCTGGCAGAACGCTGCTTAGGCGCGCTGGCAGAACGCTGCTGCGGCGCACTGGTAGAACGCTGCTTAGGCGCGCTGGCAGAACGCTGCTTAGGCGCGCTGGCAGAACGCTGCTTAGGCGCGCTGGCAGAACGCTGCTGCGGCACGCTGGTAGAACGCTGCTGCGGCGCGCTAACAGAACGCTGCTGCGGCGCGCTAACAGAACGCTGCTTCGGCGCGCTGGCAGAACGCTGCTGCGGCGCGCTAACAGAACGCTGCTTAGGCGCGCTGGCAGAACGCTGCTGCGGCGCACTGGTAGAACGCTGCTTAGGCGCGCTGGCAGAACGCTGCTTAGGCGCGCTGGCAGAACGCTGCTGCGGCGCGCTAACAGAACGCTGCTGCGGCGCGCTAACAGAACGCTGCTTAGGCGCGCTGGCAGAACGCTGCTGCGGCGCGCTGGTAGAACGCTGCTTAGGCGCGCTGGCAGAACGCTGCTGCGGCGCGCTGGCAGAACGCTGCTGCGGCGCGCTGGCAGAACGCTGCTGCGGCGCGCTGGCAGAACGCTCCTTAGGCGCGCTGGCAGAACGCTGCTGCGGCGCACTGGTAGAACGCTGCTGCGGCGCGCTGGCAGAACGCTGCGGCGCGCTGGCAGAACGCTGCTGCGGCGCGCTAACAGAACGCTGCTTAGGCGCGCTAACAGAACGCTGCTGCGGCGCGCTAACAGAACGCTGCTTAGGCGCGCTGGCAGAACGCTGCTGCGGCACGCTGGTAGAACGCTGCTTAGGCGCGCTGGCAGAACGCTGCTGCGGCGCGCTAACAGAACGCTGCTGCGGCGCGCTAACAGAACGCTGCTTAGGCGCGCTGGCAGAACGCTGCTGCGGCGCGCTAACAGAACGCTGCTGCGGCGCGCTAACAGAACGCTGCTTAGGCGCGCTGGCAGAACGCTGCTGCGGCGCGCTGGTAGAACGCTGCTTAGGCGCGCTGGCAGAACGCTGCTTCGGCGCGCTGGCAGAACGCTGCTGCGGCGCGCTAACAGAACGCTGCTTAGGCGCGCTGGCAGAACGCTGCTGCGGCGCGCTAACAGAACGCTGCTGCGGCGCGCTAACAGAACGCTGCTTAGGCGCGCTGGCAGAACGCTGCTGCGGCGCGCTGGCAGAACGCTGCTTCGGCGCGCTGGCAGAACGCTGCTGCGGCGCGCTGGTAGAACGCTGCTTAGGCGCGCTGGCAGAACGCTGCTTAGGCGCGCTGGTAGAACGCTGCTTAGGCGCGCTGGCAGAACGCTGCTGCGGCGCGCTGGCAGAACGCTGCTGCGGCGCGCTAACAGAACGCTGCTGCGGCGCGCTGGTAGAACGCTGCTTAGGCGCGCTGGTAGAACGCTGCTGCGGCGCACTGGTAGAACGCTGCTGCGGCGCGCTGGCAGAACGCTGCTTAGGCGCGCTGGCAGAACGCTGCTGCGGCGCGCTGGCAGAACGCTGCTGCGGCGCGCTGGCAGAACGCTGCTGCGGCGCGCTAACAGAACGCTGCTTAGGCGCGCTAACAGAACGCTGCTGCGGCGCGCTAACAGAACGCTGCTTAGGCGCGCTGGCAGAACGCTGCTTCGGCGCGCTGGCAGAACGCTGCTGCGGCGCGCTAACAGAACGCTGCTTAGGCGCGCTGGCAGAACGCTGCTGCGGCGCGCTGGCAGAACGCTCCTTAGGCGCGCTGGCAGAACGCTGCTGCGGCGCGCTGGTAGAACGCTGCTTAGGCGCGCTGGCAGAACGCTGCTGCGGCGCACTGGTAGAACGCTGCTTCGGCGCGCTGGCAGAACGCTGCTTAGGCGCGCTGGCAGAACGCTGCTTAGGCGCGCTGGCAGAACGCTGCTGCGGCGCGCTAACAGAACGCTGCTTAGGCGCGCTAACAGAACGCTGCTTCGGCGCGCTGGCAGAACGCTGCTGCGGCGCGCTAACAGAACGCTGCTTCGGCGCGCTGGCAGAACGCTGCTTCGGCGCGCTGGCAGAACGCTGCTGCGGCGCGCTGGCAGAACGCTGCTTCGGCGCGCTGGCAGAACGCTGCTGCGGCGCGCTGGCAGAACGCTGCTTAGGCGCGCTGGCAGAACGCTGCTTAGGCGCGCTGGCAGAACGCTGCTGCGGCACGCTGGTAGAACGCTGCTTAGGCGCGCTGGCAGAACGCTGCTGCGGCGCGCTGGCAGAACGCTGCTTAGGCGCGCTGGCAGAACGCTGCTGCGGCGCGCTAGCAGAACGCTGCTTAGGCGCGCTAACAGAACGCTGCTGCGGCGCGCTGGCAGAACGCTCCTTAGGCGCGCTGGCAGAACGCTGCTGCGGCGCGCTGGCAGAACGCTGCTTCGGCGCGCTGGCAGAACGCTGCTGCGGCGCGCTAACAGAACGCTGCTTAGGCGCGCTAACAGAACGCTGCTGCGGCGCGCTAACAGAACGCTGCTTCGGCGCGCTGGCAGAACGCTGCTGCGGCGCGCTAACAGAACGCTGCTTAGGCGCGCTGGCAGAACGCTGCTGCGGCGCGCTGGCAGAACGCTCCTTAGGCGCGCTGGCAGAACGCTGCTGCGGCGCACTGGTAGAACGCTGCTTAGGCGCGCTGGCAGAACGCTGCTTAGGCGCGCTGGCAGAACGCTGCTTAGGCGCGCTGGCAGAACGCTGCTGCGGCGCGCTAACAGAACGCTGCTTAGGCGCGCTAGCAGAACGCTGCTGCGGCGCGCTAACAGAACGCTGCTTAGGCGCGCTGGCAGAACGCTGCTGCGGCGCACTGGTAGAACGCTGCTTAGGCGCGCTGGCAGAACGCTGCTTAGGCGCGCTGGCAGAACGCTGCTGCGGCGCGCTAACAGAACGCTGCTTAGGCGCGCTAACAGAACGCTGCTGCGGCGCGCTAACAGAACGCTGCTTAGGCGCGCTGGCAGAACGCTGCTTAGGCGCGCTGGCAGAACGCTGCTTAGGCGCGCTGGCAGAACGCTGCTGCGGCGCGCTGGCAGAACGCTGCTTAGGCGCGCTGGCAGAACGCTGCTGCGGCGCGCTAACAGAACGCTGCTTAGGCGCGCTACCAGAACGCTGCTGCGGCGCGCTAACAGAACGCTGCTGCGGCGCGCTGGCAGAACGCTGCTTCGGCGCGCTGGCAGAACGCTGCTGCGGCACGCTGGTAGAACGCTGCTTAGGCGCGCTGGCAGAACGCTGCTGCGGCGCGCTGGCAGAACGCTGCTGCGGCGCGCTGGCAGAACGCTGCTGCGGCGCGCTAACAGAACGCTGCTTAGGCGCGCTGGCAGAACGCTGCTGCGGCGCGCTAACAGAACGCTGCTTAGGCGCGCTGGCAGAACGCTGCTGCGGCGCGCTGGTAGAACGCTGCTGCGGCACGCTGGTAGAACGCTGCTTAGGCGCGCTGGCAGAACGCTGCTGCGGCGCGCTGGCAGAACGCTGCTGCGGCGCGCTAACAGAACGCTGCTTAGGCGCGCTGGCAGAACGCTGCTGCGGCGCGCTAACAGAACGCTGCTTAGGCGCGCTAACAGAACGCTGCTGCGGCGCGCTGGCAGAACGCTCCTTAGGCGCGCTGGCAGAACGCTGCTGCGGCGCGCTGGCAGAACGCTGCTGCGGCGCGCTGGCAGAACGCTGCTGCGGCGCGCTGGCAGAACGCTGCTTAGGCGCGCTGGCAGAACGCTGCTGCGGCGCACTGGTAGAACGCTGCTTAGGCGCGCTGGCAGAACGCTGCTTAGGCGCGCTGGTAGAACGCTGCTGCGGCGCGCTGGTAGAACGCTGCTTAGGCGCGCTGGTAGAACGCTGCTGCGGCGCACTGGTAGAACGCTGCTGCGGCGCGCTGGTAGAACGCTGCTTAGGCGCGCTGGCAGAACGCTGCTGCGGCGCGCTGGCAGAACGCTGCTTAGGCGCGCTGGCAGAACGCTGCTGCGGCGCACTGGTAGAACGCTGCTTAGGCGCGCTGGCAGAACGCTGCTTAGGCGCGCTGGCAGAACGCTGCTGCGGCGCGCTGGCAGAACGCTGCTGCGGCGCGCTGGCAGAACGCTGCTGCGGCGCGCTGGCAGAACGCTGCTGCGGCGCGCTAACAGAACGCTGCTTAGGCGCGCTAACAGAACGCTGCTGCGGCGCGCTAACAGAACGCTGCTTAGGCGCGCTGGCAGAACGCTGCTGCGGCGCGCTGGCAGAACGCTGCTGCGGCGCGCTAGCAGAACGCTGCTTAGGCGCGCTAACAGAACGCTGCTGCGGCGCGCTAAGAGAACGCTGCTTAGGCGCGCTGGCAGAACGCTGCTGAGGCGCGCTGGCAGAACGCTGCTGAGGCGCGCTGGCAGAACGCTGCTGCGGCGCGCTGGCAGAACGCTGCTGCGGCGCGCTAACAGAACGCTGCTTAGGCGCGCTAACAGAACGCTGCTGCGGCGCGCTGGCAGAACGCTGCTGCGGCGCGCTGGTAGAACGCTGCTTAGGCGCGCTGGCAGAACGCTGCTTAGGCGCGCTGGCAGAACGCTGCTGCGGCGCGCTGGTAGAACGCTGCTGCGGCGCGCTGGCAGAACGCTGCTGCGGCGCGCTAACAGAACGCTGCTTAGGCGCGCTAACAGAACGCTGCTGCGGCGCGCTAACAGAACGCTGCTTAGGCGCGCTGGCAGAACGCTGCTGCGGCGCGCTGGCAGAACGCTGCTTAGGCGCGCTGGCAGAACGCTGCTGCGGCGCGCTGGTAGAACGCTGCTTAGGCGCGCTGGCAGAACGCTGCTTAGGCGCGCTGGCAGAACGCTGCTGCGGCACGCTGGTAGAACGCTGCTTAGGCGCGCTGGTAGAACGCTGCTGCGGCGCACTGGTAGAACGCTGCTTAGGCGCGCTGGCAGAACGCTGCTTAGGCGCGCTGGCAGAACGCTGCTGCGGCGCGCTGGCAGAACGCTGCTGCGGCGCGCTAACAGAACGCTGCTTCGGCGCGCTAACAGAACGCTGCTGCGGCGCGCTAACAGAACGCTGCTTAGGCGCGCTGGCAGAACGCTGCTTAGGCGCGCTGGCAGAACGCTGCTGCGGCGCGCTGGCAGAACGCTGCTGCGGCGCGCTGGCAGAACGCTGCTGCGGCGCGCTAACAGAACGCTGCTTAGGCGCGCTAACAGAACGCTGCTGCGGCGCGCTAACAGAACGCTGCTTAGGCGCGCTGGCAGAACGCTGCTGCGGCGCGCTGGCAGAACGCTGCTGCGGCGCGCTGGCAGAACGCTGCTGAGGCGCGCTGGCAGAACGCTGCTTAGGCGCGCTAACAGAACGCTGCTGCGGCGCGCTAACAGAACGCTGCTTAGGCGCGCTGGTAGAACGCTGCTGCGGCGCGCTGGCAGAACGCTGCTGCGGCGCGCTGGTAGAACGCTGCTTAGGCGCGCTGGCAGAACGCTGCTTAGGCGCGCTGGCAGAACGCTGCTGCGGCGCGCTGGTAGAACGCTGCTTAGGCGCGCTGGCAGAACGCTGCTGCGGCGCGCTGGCAGAACGCTGCTGCGGCGCGCTAACAGAACGCTGCTTAGGCGCGCTGGCAGAACGCTGCTGCGGCGCGCTAACAGAACGCTGCTGCGGCGCGCTGGTAGAACGCTGCTTAGGCGCGCTGGCAGAACGCTGCTTAGGCGCGCTGGCAGAACGCTGCTGCGGCGCGCTGGCAGAACGCTGCTTAGGCGCGCTGGCAGAACGCTGCTGCGGCGCGCTGGCAGAACGCTGCTGCGGCGCGCTGACAGAACGCTGCTGCGGCGCGCTGGCAGAACGCTGCTGCGGCGCGCTAACAGAACGCTGCTGCGGCGCGCTGGCAGAACGCTCCTTAGGCGCGCTGGCAGAACGCTGCTGCGGCGCGCTGGCAGAACGCTGCTTAGGCGCGCTGGCAGAACGCTGCTGCGGCGCGCTAACAGAACGCTGCTGCGGCGCGCTAACAGAACGCTGCTTAGGCGCGCTGGCAGAACGCTGCTGCGGCGCGCTGGCAGAACGCTGCTGCGGCGCGCTAACAGAACGCTGCTTAGGCGCGCTGGCAGAACGCTGCTGCGGCGCACTGGTAGAACGCTGCTTAGGCGCGCTGGCAGAACGCTGCTTAGGCGCGCTGGCAGAACGCTGCTTAGGCGCGCTGGCAGAACGCTGCTGCGGCACGCTGGTAGAACGCTGCTTAGGCGCGCTGGCAGAACGCTGCTGCGGCGCGCTAACAGAACGCTGCTTAGGCGCGCTGGCAGAACGCTGCTGAGGCGCGCTGGCAGAACGCTGCTGCGGCGCGCTGGCAGAACGCTCCTTAGGCGCGCTGGCAGAACGCTGCTTCGGCGCGCTGGCAGAACGCTGCTTAGGCGCGCTGGCAGAACGCTGCTGCGGCACGCTGGTAGAACGCTGCTTAGGCGCGCTGGCAGAACGCTGCTGCGGCGCGCTGGCAGAACGCTGCTGCGGCGCACTGGTAGAACGCTGCTTAGGCGCGCTGGAGAACGCTGCTTAGGCGCGCTGGCAGAACGCTGCTTCGGCGCGCTGGCAGAACGCTGCTTAGGCGCGCTGGCAGAACGCTGCTGCGGCGCGCTGGTAGAACGCTGCTTAGGCGCGCTGGCAGAACGCTGCTGCGGCGCGCTAACAGAACGCTGCTGCGGCGCGCTGGCAGAACGCTCCTTAGGCGCGCTGGCAGAACGCTGCTGCGGCGCGCTGGCAGAACGCTGCTTAGGCGCGCTGGCAGAACGCTGCTGCGGCGCACTGGTAGAACGCTGCTTAGGCGCGCTGGCAGAACGCTGCTTAGGCGCGCTGGCAGAACGCTGCTGCGGCGCGCTGGCAGAACGCTGCTTAGGCGCGCTGGCAGAACGCTGCTGCGGCGCGCTAACAGAACGCTGCTTAGGCGCGCTAACAGAACGCTGCTGCGGCGCGCTAACAGAACGCTGCTTAGGCGCGCTGGCAGAACGCTGCTGCGGCGCGCTAACAGAACGCTGCTGCGGCGCGCTAACAGAACGCTGCTTAGGCGCGCTGGCAGAACGCTGCTGCGGCGCGCTAACAGAACGCTGCTTAGGCGCGCTGGCAGAACGCTGCTGCGGCGCGCTGGCAGAACGCTCCTTAGGCGCGCTGGCAGAACGCTGCTGCGGCGCACTGGTAGAACGCTGCTGCGGCGCGCTGGCAGAACGCTAATACTCCACACTTCACCACTTGATACTACTATGATTCAACACCAAATAATACATAAACTCTCCACTCAATATTGTTCTACATTAAAGTCAAACACCCGGAGCTCCAGCTGGAGGTTCAAAGCTTTACTTTTAAACACAATCGACTGCTTGTTCAATGGATTTTCTTTCTGAAGCGCTGCTCTGTGCAGGATACGTCAGACTGGACTCACCTGATTTCTGGTGCTCAAAGTGGTGTTTGACGTGATAGGCCTTCAGGCCGTACAGATACGTCCCTCTCTTTGGCGAGCCATAGTGAAGGTAGTAGTGGATCATATCGTACACGACGTATCCACACAGCCCTCCGACGAACACGGAAACCCCGAGCATCTCTGGGAGCGTGCTGTGGAGGGAGAGATAGAAAACTCCCACCACTATGGAGGCCAGACCAGGAGGGAAGACGAGTCGAGAGCCATCAAACGGAGACTGTGTGGAGAACGAGGACACAACAGGTAGAAACAAAAATACATTCAAATGAAAAAAATGATTCAAAGTTCAAATGAGACTAAACTTTCCTTAAGAGGTTTCACTGAGTTTGGACTGGAATTTTTCTGTTTAAAATGTTTCAGATTAAATACGTCAATTTCTTGTTATCAGAACTGAAATAGTTCTTATTGGAGCACGAGACAGATCGAGTTTGGTTCATCTAGCTAATCCGAACTAATCTGACAGCTTCAAACGAACACAGCATCATTAAGAACCCGCTCATGTGGGTCTTCTGTCAGAAGTAAACCTGTAACTACTCGGGAGGATGTTAGACCCGCCCCCACTGGAAGAAACCCAGAAGTCCATTTTGAACAGAATTAAAGAGAAATAAAGATTCTGTAGACACTTTGTTCCCCGTAACGCTACCAGAATCAAAGTGATCCCAAATAACTGCTTCATGTTGGAAGTGGGAGTCCAGTTAATCCTCTGACAACACAACAACCAGAAACAGTGTTCTGATCACAGCCTAAAGATGAGATTCAGTTTCATCTTTAAACTTGATGCAAATCCATCGATCTTGTTTGGTCTAAAGTACATGTTTAAATACTCAGTAGGAATAATAAACAAACAAACAGAAGTGCAATGAATTACAGGAGATTTGCATGAGAAGGTCAGAAGTAAAAGTAGGTGGATGAAGGAGGAAGTAGATGAACAACAAACAAAAGTCTGCTCTCTGTGTGGTGTCAGAAAGCTAATATTAGCTGTGAAGACCTGTTTGTACCTTGTGGTGCTGCCCGTGCAGGAGGAAGTGCAGCGTGATGAGGTAGTAGTTATGAGCCGGTGGTTTCATGTGGAAGACGAAGCGATGAATGCAGTACTCGATGAAGGACCACAAGAACCAGCCCATCAGAAAAAAGACTGGAAACATGTACTTATGGATGGTGATGGACCAGTCTGAGAACACACACACACGTTTGTTTTGTTATCCTTATGGGGACCGTCCATTGACTTCCATTGATTTTAGTAACTAGATTTATACCTAACCCAAACCCTTTTACTAACCTTAACCATTACTGATCTATAACTAACCCTAAGACTAACTAAAACTCTATTCACACCATACCTATAAACCTAACCCCTAACCCTAAAAAGGGGAGTCCCCCTCATGGGGACCAGGCTTCGGTCCCCACAAGAACCCTCGGACCCCAGAAAGATAGTAAAAGTCAGGAAACGGGTCCCCAGGAGGTCAGAAATACAAACCCACACACACACACACACACACACACACACACACATACACACACACACACACACACACACACACAGGTCTTGATGTGGTCTGGATATGAATGTGGAAATGAAAAGGTGCTGGTGTGTATGTTGTGCACAGGTGTGTTACCTGAGGTGAGAACTACCCTTGTAGTGCCCTTTGCCAGGGTGGTGTAACAGTACCAGCTGAGATAGAACACAATGGGGAGCCAGACCACCGGAACCCAGTACCTGGAAGGATCAGAGAAGATGGTAGTTATCATACAATGTATTTTAAAACTAGTAAAACACTCAGAGAACACAGAACAAGTCCGTCGGTTCCACACAGATCATTTCCTGTTGTGTACTGAACACACTCTGTCTCCTGATGGTAAAGAATCCATACGGTGATCTGATCAGGTCTTCTTGAACCATTCTAGATATTTAATAAAGGTTTCATGAAAATTCATCCACAGACAGACAGACAGACAGACAGACAGACAGACAGACACACAGACAGACAGACAGACAGACAGACAGGCTCCCTGGAGACGTGTTAAATCTAAGATCTGCTCACATTTCTAGACATGAAGATTTCTTATTTATCAATCAAGTCTTCCTCGTGGTCAGAACATGTAAATCAGCTGTTTGTTCCAGGAGGTTCGTGTTGTCTTTCCTTAGACCCTGACCCATTTCCAGACCTGTTCCCGGACCCGTTTGCTGACTTGGACCTGTTCCCGGACCTGTTCCCTGACTCGGACCTGTTCTCAGAGCCGTTTCCTGACTCGGACCCGTTCTCAGACCCGTTCCCTGACTCGGACCCGTTCTCAGACCCGTTCCCTTACTCGGACCCGTTCTCAGACCCGTTCCCTTACTCGGACCCGTTCTCAGACCCGTTCCCTTACTCGGACCCGTTCCCAGACCTGTTCCCTGACTCGGACCCGTTCCCAGACCTGTTCCCTGACTCGGACCCGTTCTCAGACCCGTTCCCTGACTCGGACCTGTTCCCTGACCTGTTCCCTGACTCTGACCTGTTCACTGACCTGTTTCCAGACCAGTTCCCTGATCCAGACCCTCCATCAGAACGTTCAACTTTACTTCGACACTCCCAGATAATTGATGTTTTCAATAAATAAAACAGAATGAAATTCAAATCCAACTGTTTTTCTGTCCAGCAGCATTTTATTTTACTTTGAAGAACTTTGTGAAAATAAACTTTCCCCACATTAATAAACAAATAAGCCTTTTTTCTTACCAGGAAGTTTTGGTTCCAGCCTCCAGGAAGGAGTTTTCGAACAGTCTGATTGGTCGGTCGACTGGCTGATGAACCCATGCGTCGTATTTCTCTCCCAGGTAGCCCACCTGCCACGCCAGGGGCTTTCGCCAGTCCACCAGATCCTGGAAACATTCCAACAAGTGAGCAATGATTGAAGCTCCGGAAGGAACGAAGCATGTTGACTCCAGCAGGTGGAGACAGAGTGTAAAACCCATCCTGGGATCAGTCAGACCAGGAAGTGGGTTTTTCAGCAGGTTTACTTCAGTCTGACTTAACGGTTGTTATAGAAACAGATTGTTACTGAGTCTAAAACTCAGAAGCTGCTTTTTATTAGATTTTTACAGGCACTTCACCAGTCCTGCAGCAGTGTGCAGTGTCTCACTGATCTGAGGTCAGTTTTATGTCAGAAAGAGAAAGATTCAGGCAGGAGAGGAGATGTGAATGGCTGAACTGTCCATGATGCATGAAACAAGTTCCACTCCTGATCGGCTCTTCCTATTGGCTGATGGATGGTTGAAGAGCAGGTGTGGACACCTCATGTGGAGTAAGATACTGACCATGTGATAATGTCTTCATCATTTAACCTTATTTAGACAAAAGGAAACGATAACTCCATGATGCTTTTATAATTTACATATCCACCTGAGCAGCAAGTAACATGGAAAACACGGACAGGTGAGTTACCTGTCTCCTCACTAGTTCTGAGCTGGGTCATTCAGGTGTTTACAGGTACAACACAGGGTTCCAGCTTCTGTTAAACATCAAGATAAAAACCTGTGTTGACCCTGCAGAACGTCATGTGACCATGTTTCAGATTGCTGCCGATATCCTTCAGAATGTATTGAAAAATAATCCAGAAGATCTTTTCATCACACCTTCATTACCCACAATGCAACTGTCTTTGTGTTCATCCTGGAGCTCTGGACCTCAGTCGGGTTTCTGCAGCAGTTATTTCTAGATTTTTCATTTGTGCTGCTCTTTTATTGAAAATGTTTGAACACAAATCAGCGAGTCCCTGGATTTAACCGAGCGTAACTCCGCCCATCTTTCTGTTTAGTCTTAATCTGATGACACAAACAGCCTCCATGCGTTACTGCTGTTTTTATCTTCACTCACATTTATTGGGGAGGAAAATGCGGCTTTAAGCTTCTAAAATGAACGTATGAGAGAAGACAGAGGGAAAGTGCCGAGTGTGGAGTCATGCCTCACATTCCTGAGTCAGAAGGTATAAACAGATGTTGCACAAACAAAAACTCCACCAAGCTTCAGCGAGTCCTGCAGACTCACACCAACACCTGAAGCCACCCAGCTGTGGCTCTGCAGAGGAAATCTCATGATGTTTCAGCCCAGATGTTTAAACATCACGCTGACAGTAACAGAGTTTCACATGGACAGACAGCCGGCAGTGAAGGCGTGGCTAACGGAGGGAAACCTTACATCAATTCAATACAATGTTCCCTGGAGACTAAGTGAGCAAGTCAGACAGGTTGAATCAGTCATTATCAGAATGTTCACAGAAAGAACATGGTATGCTGCAGATAGAGGAAAAAAACAAGTTGCACAACAACACACACACACACACACACACACACACACACACACACACACACACACACACACACACACACACAGAGACACATGCATTAAGACCTTTTTTAGATTAAAGCGTTACAACACATTCTGACTCTGCGTGTGTGTCGGTGTGTCTCTGTGTGTGCGTGTGTTTGCACAGGCTCGGGTCTAACACTGTGAGAACTCCAGTGTCTACAAACACACAAAGAGTTTTAGAAAAGAGCGGGTGAATGACCTGATGGTGCTTCACTTCCCTTTTATCTGTTATAAACATTCTGTGTCTTTTAATCCTGTAAAACTTCAACAAACACATAGAAGCTGTGAAACGCACCTCGTCCAGGTCAACAGGACTGCAGCGGCTGTACGGGGAGATCTCATCGTCTTCATGAACCTTCTCTTTTCTGCTCTTTTCTGCAGCTTTTCCCTCTGTTGGTTCACTGACTTTCCTCCGTTCTCTCAGAGTCTGAAGGAAAATGAAACAAAACAACAATGAATTAGGAAGAAAAGATGGATTTCATTGAACCTGTGGTTCAGTGGTTCCAACCTTACTGACCTTTGCTCTTCACACCTGAATGTAAAAGTTATATTGGTTATTATCACCTGGAATTTACAGTTTGACCTTTGACCTCCTGACAGCCACCACTTGTCACCATGTTTACAGCTACCAAGGTGTTTATGAGGGTGTTCAGTAAATAGGTGTGGTGTTCAATCCTTCCTACGACTACAGGGATCCTGATCAGCACTGATCCAGATGCGTCCATGATCCACAGCAAACCGTCAGCCGCAAGTAGGTCCAGTTCGTATCAGACCAGAAAACCAAAAGAAGAACAAATAATCCATCCGTCCATCTGTCCGTCCGTCTGTCCATCCGTCTGTCCGTCCATCCAAATTTATATTCAACATACGTATTTTGATGGAAACAGTGAAATATTTAACAACAGAATTCTAAAGTTTTTATCCACTTTCACTTTGTGAGAAAATAAAACAGACACACGTTAATAAATCAAACCTAAAGAAGAGCTTCTCTTCCACAATGATATTTTGAGCCAAACAGTCATTTCCTCACACAGTTACAAAGCACAAGGCCATCTTAAATCACATGACCTCATAGTCTCCTGATCGGGTCATGTGACCTTTTACTTCAGTTGTTAAAATAAACTCTGAACTGATACCAAGAACCCATCAGCAAACCAGCAAAATATTTCAGAGCTCCGTCCGGTCAGACGGGTTAGAAATAGTTTTACTCCAGACAAAAATCTAAGTCACAAGAATTCCACAACAAAGATCACGTGCTCATGCACGCACACATGCACGCACACACACACCTGAACTGAAGGCATCAGATCAACTTGGATCTTCAGTGCTGCTGCAGCACATCCTTTAAGTCAGATAAGTTAAATATTAATCAGCTGGTGTGAGACATGTGCTTAAAGTCTCTCATGGTTTGTTACAGTCAACATGTGAGTCATTTAACACCTACTGTTGCAACATGACACCGTTCCACACAACACGAGAGGCTCGGTCCACGGTCTCATAATAAAAACAGAAGAACACTTAGTGAACTCTTAGGTGGGTTTCCATGGAAATGGGATGAGCTGTCTGTATTACCTGTATTTACCTGGACAAACTACAGCCAATCAGGTTACATGTGAAACACGTGTTACATGTTACACAGGTCTGCCAGGTGAGAAATGTTCTGTGACAAAAATACCAGACTGATTGGAACAGTTCAAACAAACATTTTATTAATCTTACAGATTATTATTTTTGCTCAGGCTAAGAGGTGTTAGCATGTTCTGTAACTGTACAGAACCTCAGACAACACAGAACCTCTTCACTGTGGTTCTGTTCAGAACAACTGTTAGTTCTGACTGGACCCTCTAGCTAATGTCTCAGAGTTTGTTCAAAGATCCGTCTACAACCCTGATACTCACAAGCAAGATGCCGTTCGTGTTGTGATGCTGCAGCTGTTCGTGTTGTGATGCTGCAGCTGTTCGTGTTGTGATGCTGCAGCTGTTCGTGTTGTGTTGCTGCAGCTGTTCGTGTTGTGTTGCTGCAGCTGTTCGTGTTGTGTTGCTGCAGCTGTTCGTGTTGTGTTGCTGCAGCTGTTCGTGTTGTGTTGCTGCAGCTGTTCGTGTTGTGATGCTGCAGCTGTTCGTGTTGTGTTGCTGCAGCTGTTCGTGTTGTGATGCTGCAGCTGTTCGTGCAGTATCACAACAAACAGGATTAGATGAAGCAGCAGGAACAAGGAGCGTCTTCAGAGTCTTTTACAGAGAAGAACATCGTCTCACAGTCCAGAGTTCAGTTACAGTTAGAGTCAAAATTATCTGATAGAAAACAGAAAGTCTGATTCAAATCAAAACAATCAAACCTGAAGTAGCATACGCGCGCGCACACACACACACACAACCACACACACACACACACAAGTGTGTTTTGGTATCCTTATGGGGACCGTCCATTGACTTCCATTGATTTTAGTAACTAGATTTATACCTAACCCAAACCCTTTTCCTAACCTTAACCATTACTGATCTATAACTAACCCTAAGACTAACTAAAACTCTATTCACACCATACCTATAAACCTAACCCCTAACCCTAAAAAGGGGAGTCCCCCTCATGGGGACCAGGCTTCGGTCCCCACAAGAACCCTCGGACCCCAGAAAGATAGTAAAAGTCAGGAAACTGGTCCTCAGGAGGTCAGAAATACAAACCCACACACACACACACACACACACACACACACACACACACACACACACACACACACACACACACACACACACACACACACACACACACACACACACACACACACACACACTCCATATGAGCAGCAGCTTCAGGCTGCGTGAGGCTGAATGATGTTTGATAAGTCGTCTCTACAGGTGTGACATGACTTGAGCTAAATAATAACATTTCTTCTGAGGCATCAGCTAACAGAGACATGAAGTTCTACCCAGAAGATCATGTTCAGACATTCTGACAGAACCCGACTCCTGGAGGAACAGCTGGTCTGATGTAGAAGCTGGTATTTTGACAGCAGACCTGGTTTTTGACTTCAGTCAGCTCATTTATTGGATCTGTGGTCAAGTTAACAGCCTCCTTCTGTTTCGGGTCTTATTCTTGATAAACAGACCACACAAGTGCAAACCCCCCCCCAACAGGTGAAACACACCTTTGTGACGTTGCACAACCTCCTGCTCCTCAGTGGATTCTGTTGTTACCTGTTGTTACCCGAGTTGTGTGCGGTGGTGACACGCCCAAACAAACAGGAGTGTTTCACCAAAACTTCACTTAAGCTTTTGTTGCTTTTTTAACTGTTTTATTTAACATTTAAAAAAAAAGAGTCCAGAGTTTTATCAAATTACTGAATGAAAGCAGGTTTAAAGAAAGAGCATTAATTTCATTCCACTGATAATCTGTCAGCCCAACGCTCACATGCCTCAACGGCATGAAACAGTGAGTCGGCAGCTGGTTACTGTAGAACTGTGTGAAACTCTCACCTGAGCTGGAAGGTAACTGCTCTATGTGACAGATTTCAGTCATTTTATTGAGTCTTTTACTAGCAGAGAGAGAATCTGCTGATCTGCTCAACAGTAAACTTTAATTACTGAAGGTTTTAATGTAGATAAATCTGAATTAAAGTCCCTGCAGTGTTTACGCTGGAAGATAAAACCCACATAATGGTTAAACCATTACAGGGTCTGGATCCAGGTTTCATCCTGGCTACGTTTAGCACATCATGCTAGCAGATTTGGGGGTGAGTTTTAACAGAGCATGAAGACATGAAAAGCTCATTAGGAAAATTAAAAGCGCCATCATCGTGTGTGCCTGTTAAGAGTTTGTTGTAAACGTCCACCTGACTGGGAATCAAACCATCAGGAAGCAGCTTCACTGAGCTTTTTCATTTATTGTTATACAACCTCACCTTTGAACAGAAGATTAGGTTTCAGGAACAGTTAGAACCCTGTGAATGAGCCGTTGAGTTCTGGTGATCAATAAAAAGCTGAATATTAATATTATGTCTCTCCTTTTTATGATCAGAAATGTTTTTTGTATCATCACAAAAAGAAACTATAGGTTCACTTATAGAACTGCTCATCTCAGAATCTGTTAAACCCAAAAGGTTTCTTATTCATCCATTCACACACGACATCAGACTGTACAGAGCACATGGGTAAACTACAGGTGGAGGAGGATGGGGGGGGCAGGACCATCTGCATCCCTCAGTCATCACTTCAAAGATCATCTGAAAAACTGGATGTAAAAGAAGTCTAAACACAATAGAATCAAATCTAATTCTGTTCTCTGAATACGATCAGTTCACAGACAGCAGCAGCTGGAGGAGTGGAGCATAAGGGATGCTCTGTTCCAGAACGAGGAGGTGAAAGAGATGGAGCGGGGAGGCGATGTGGCCTAGTACCATCACAACACAGGAACCACAGTCTGCCTCAACAGGCCGAGGAGGAGGAGGAGGAGGAAGATGCATTTAATTAATGCTGTAAAAAGAAATCTGTTTCACTCTAAACTTTAAAACATCTGGACAATATGAAGCAACATGAGTTTAAACATGATTTAATTAAGAACATAAAGGTAGAAAGAGACGAAGTTTACAGCAGCTGGTTATGTTGTGATCACTGAGTGAAGACCGGGTGAAGACCACCTGGTGAAGACAGGTTGAAGATCACCTGGTGAAGACCACCTGTTGAAGACAGGTTGAAGACCAGGTGAAGACCGGGTGAAGACAGGTTGAAGACAGGTAGAAGACCGGGTGAAGACCACCTGGTGAAGACAGGTTGAAGATCACCTGGTGAAGACCACCTGTTGAAGACAGGTTGAAGACCAGGTGAAGACAGGTTGAAGACAGGTTGAAGACCGGGTGAAGACCACCTGGTGAAGACAGGTTGAAGACCACCTGGTGAAGACAGGTTGAAGACCACCTGGTGAAGACAGGTTGAAGACCACGTGAAGACCACCTGGTGAAGACAGGTTGAAGACCAGGTGAAGACCGGGTGAAGACCACCTGGTGAAGACAGGTTGAAGACCACCTGGTGAAGACAGGTTGAAGACCACCTGGTGAAGACAGGCTGAAGACCGGGTGAAGACCACCTGGTGAAGACCACCTGGTGAAGACAGGTTGAAGACCACCTGGTGAAGACAGGTTGAAGACCACGTGAAGACCACCTGGTGAAGACAGGTTGAAGACCACCTGGTGAAGACAGGCTGAAGACCGGGTGAAGACCACCTGGTGAAGACCACCTGGTGAAGACAGGTTGAAGACCACCTGGTGAAGACAGGTTGAAGACCACGTGAAGACCACCTGGTGAAGACAGGTTGAAGACCACCTGGTGAAGACAGGCTGAAGACCGGGTGAAGACCACCTGGTGAAGACCACCTGGTGAAGACAGGTTGAAGACCACCTGGTGAAGACAGGTTGAAGACCACGTGAAGACCACCTGGTGAAGACAGGTTGAAGACCACCTGGTGAAGACAGGCTGAAGACCGGGTGAAGACCACCTGGTGAAGACCACCTGGTGAAGACAGGTTGAAGACCACCTGGTGAAGACAGGTTGAAGACCACGTGAAGACCACCTGGTGAAGACAGGTTGAAGACCACCTGGTGAAGACAGGCTGAAGACCGGGTGAAGACCACCTGGTGAAGACCACCTGGTGAAGACAGGTTGAAGACCACCTGGTGAAGACAGGTTGAAGACCACGTGAAGACCACCTGGTGAAGACAGGTTGAAGACCACCTGGTGAAGAAGGGTTGAAGAACGGGTGAAGACCGGGTAAAGACCGGGTAAAGACCGGGTGAAGACCGGGTGAAGACCGGGTGAAGACCAGGTAAAGACCTGGTGAAGACCTGGTGAAGACCGGGTAAAGACCTGGTGAAGACCGGGTTAAGACCGGGTTAAGACCGGGTGAAGACCGGGTTAAGACCGGGTGAAGACCTGGTGAAGACCGGGTGAAGACCGGGTGAAGACCGGGTTAAGACCTGGTGAAGACCGGGTTAAGACCGGGTAAAGACCTGGTGAAGACCGGGTAAAGACCTGGTGAAGACCGGGTTAAGACCGGGTTAAGACCTGGTGAAGACCGGGTGAAGACCTGGTGAAGACCGGGTGAAGACCGGGTGAAGACCGGGTTAAGACCGGGTAAAGACCTGGTGAAGACCGGGTAAAGACCTGGTGAAGACCGGGTTAAGACCGGGTTAAGACCGGGTTAAGACCTGGTGAAGACCGGGTGAAGACCTGGTGAAGACCGGGTTAAGACCGGGTAAAGACCAGGTGAAGACCGGGTTAAGACCGGGTAAAGACCGGGTGAAGACCGGGTTAAGACCGGGTAAAGCCCGGGTTAAGACACCTGCCAGTTGATGCAGAAAACCCTAGAAATTGAAGCCATGTGGAAAACAACATCACCACAGTAAAAAGGTAAGTCAGTAAACAACAGAACTTGATGTGGTCCATGTCAGATCTAAAGAACTAAGGAGTTCTGGAAGAGTTCTAACCCACATCAGCATCTCAGTCAGGTTCTGGTCTGGAATGTGACTGGATCATTGTAGATCAGCTGGACTCATCTGACTCTAGAACACTTTGGTACCAGAGGTCAGCTGTAAGGTATCCAGGTCTTGATGCTGCAGTAGAATCCATCAGCAAACCATCAGCCCGCCGTGGCGTTTGTGTTGATGTTCTGTGAATGTTGCAGTGCATTATGGGTAAACCTTTGTTCCAGAGGTCCTGTGGGTTGTCCAGGTGAAACATTATGAACTTAATTTGAACAACTACGTTGTCTGTTTCCTGCACATTTTCCAGAGAGGGCTAACCTGTTCAGCTCATCTCTGACCTTTAACCCTAACCTGAGTGCAGCAGCAGGTCACCTCCAGATTCATGTCCCCGACTCGACTCGGACCGTTTCAAGCTGAATCATTCTTTATTATAAGGTTTTATGGCTGAACATTATATGACTAAAGATAGGAAACATGTTTGAACTCAAGACGAAGGACTTTGAGTCTGGGTGAAGGTGGGGTTGTCCTGTGGGTGGGTGATGTGTAACCAGATCTGGTTGTAGTTGATTTGTGGAGTGAAAGAGTGTAACGTCACACAAACTGAAACACTTCAGCACTTTTACCCATCAAATGGTGATACGACCAGATGATCTGCTGATCCTCCCGGATCTGGATCTGCTCCGCAGGTGAACCAGATCTGGATCTGCTCCGCAGGTGAACCAGATCCGGATCTGCTCCGCAGGTGAACCAGATCCGGATCTGCTCCGCAGGTGAACCAGATCCGGATCTGTTTGTAGAAAAAAACCCAAAATGTCAAACTTGACATGATGTTCAACACCTCAGCAGGAGCTTCAAACAACTTCTTCACTAAATATCTGAACATTTAGATCGTGGTTGTAATTCATTCTTTATAATAAAGTTGATATAAAATGACTGTAGACGTCTAAATAAAGAAATGCTGAAATGTTTGTGGAACTTTATGGAGTTTAATGTTGGAATAATCCAGCTGAACTTTCTGCTCTGGGATTATAACACACTTCTATCTGCATCAGCTGAAAAACAATTAATGAGGATATTAATTATTTCACCTGGAGTGTTTATTAACCAGAAGAGTCTGAATGTATTTAAATTGGTAATGTGAGGTGGGAGGACACCCTGCAGTGTGGTTGTGTGTGTTTGCACGTTCAGGTGAGGGTGTGACAGCAGCAGTTAGTCAGTGGAGGATAAATATGGAAAGAATACGGTTGAAGTTCACTTGTAACAGGGAGGGTTCGATATCAATAAAAGAGTCATAACTTATGGAAACAGCCACTGAATCACACACACACACACACACACACACACACACACACACGTAACATGTCGTTAACACATCAGCTCAGGGAAGCGGTGGTTTCCTCACAAGCTGCTGGACCATCTGCACCTCCTGGCAGGAGGAGACGTGGACAGCTGATAACTGAAACAACCATAACACAGTCGTAAGTGGCAGCAGCTCGTCAGGTTGGATAACAATGACATCAGCAGAAAGATCACCTGACCAACTGTCACAGTGACTCTCACACACACAAGATGATCAACAGAATGCAACAGACACACAGCATGAAAAACAAGTTTCCTGATCCCGAGTCGAACACCTCGCTGCTCATAAAGACCAGGAACATGTCAGCAAACACCCGCGTGTCCCAGGAACAACCTGCAATCCCAGCTGGGAGAGAGAGAGAGAGAGAGAGAGTGTGTTGGGTGGGGTTTGAGCGAGTGCATGTGTGCACAAACGCGCACGCACGCAGTGAGTGTGCATGTGTGTGTATACGTGTGTGCATGTGCAAGTGTGTGTGTATGCGTGTGTGCATGCGTGGGTGCACGTGTGTGTGTGTGTGTGTGTGTGTGTAGACAGACCAGGAAAACCTGGACTCGTCCCAGTTTAAGAGTTCAGCTGCAGATGTCACATGATGAAGCTTATGATGTCATACACAGCTCAAAAACATAAAGAGAAGACAGAAATAAAACAGAATAAATCCGATGTTTCGACCCATGAAGGTCTGGATTTAGAATCACACTCAAACACACGACAGACGGAACCAATTCTGATGTCACAAGTCAGAATGATGCTCAGTAGGGGGCGTGGCCTCCACATACCTGTATGACTTCCCTACAACACCTGGACAGCTCCTGATGAGGTGGATTGTCTCCAGATGGGTCTCCTCTCAGACCTGGACTAAAGCATCCACCAACTCCTGGACAGACTGTGGTGGATCGTGGACATGATGTCCCAGATGGAGTGAGACGTAATGTCCCAGATGAAGCGAGACGTGATGACCCAGATGGAGTGAGACGTAATGTCCCAGATGAAGCGAGACGTGATGACCCAGATGGAGTGAGACGTAATGTCCCAGATGAAGCGAGACGTGATGACCCAGATGGAGTGAGACGTAATGTCCCAGATGAAGCGAGACGTGATG
>SSNP01000005.1:406033-437811 GCA_006937955.1 Pachypanchax playfairii
CCATCCATCCATCCATCCATCCATCCATCCATCCATCCATCCATCCCTCTCTCTCTCTCCCTCCCTCCCTCCCTCAATCCATCCCTCTCTCTCGCTCTCTCTGTCTCTCCCTCCATCTATCCATCTCTCTCTCTCTCTCTCCCTCCCTCCCTCCCTCCCTTCCTCGCTACATCCATCCATCCCTCCATCATCCCTCTTTCTCTCTCTCCCTCCATCCCTTACTCCATCCATCCCTCCATCATATACTTGAGATATACTATATATATATATATATATATATATATATATATATATATATATATATATATCTCAATCTCAGGCAGGTAAAACTCAATGATTAGTGAAAGTGATTTATTTTTTAATGCCATTTGGTGAACATGAAGGTCCGTCTACAGATCTGAACCAGATCCTGAGCAGCATCCGAACAAACGACCCCAGCAGAATCTTTTTTAACGAGATTCAGTTTAACAGGAGACTGGATATTAAATCCAACAAGGTGATTCTCAGATCTGTTAGCTGAAACAACTCATCCAGCCCCGGTTCAGATGCTGGTTCAGGTCCCGGTTCAGATGCTGGTCAGGTCCTGGTTCAGATTATTAAAGAGTCCCTTCCATTAAAAACAGTTTTTCTGAGGTTTGTGTTGAATATTTTAGCTCCACAGGTGTTCTTACCTTCATAGTGGGTGAAAACAGGTCAACAACTTCTGTTTCAGTTTTAATCTCTCAAACTACGCAGGTGGTGATAAAACCAGAGTTCTCCCGAGTTCTAACGGCCTGTATCTGTTTCATCACACCTCCTTTGTTCGTTAGTATTCATCAGCTCCTGCAGTTGAAACCACACCTAGCATGCTGCTAGCTAAAAGCTGTTAGCATAAGACCTAGCATGCTGCTGGCTAAAAGCTGTTAGCATAGGACGTAACAAACAGGAAAAGAGAACGTCTGCTGTTACTATGCAGTGAGCAGGAAACAGTATACCTTGCTCCCATAGGCTAGTTTGTTAGCCAATCAGAGTCCAGCAAATTTGAACAATGAATATGAACGAGCTGACGAAGCAGTTGAAGCAGCCTGACGGAAGGAGCCGGAATCACCCGAATTTTAATGCAGACAGATTGAAAGGTCTGTTAATCAGTGTTTCCTGATGTTTTTTAGATATAAAATGTTTCATATTACTGGTTAATACTTAAGAAATAACCACAAAGTCATGAAATGTGTATGAAATGGCCTCTTTAAGATTAAAAGTCTGGCTCCTTGGAAATAGTATGTATAACTAAAGTTTTACACAGTATTGTAGTATAAATACAGGATCTATTATATTAATATACTACGTGGAGCTTGTGATTAATGTAAAACATAATTTTCTCTGTATCGATCAGCTGCTGAATACAATCCCAAATCCATAAAATAATTAAAACGTCATCCAGTTAATCAATGATGGATAAAAACAAACAACATGAGCCGCTGCTGGGTTTCACTCAGACAGGTAAAGGTAACCAGTTGGCTTCAGTCCAGCGAGACCATCACTCACATCAACTGCAGCTTCCTCTCATCCTCCTACATCCACTAAACCTTGCCCCACTTTTACAGGTGTTACTGTGGCGATGAAGGAAGCCACCTGAGGCCTGCACCTGAGTACTAACTGCAGCGTCTCTATGGCAGTAAAGGTAAACAGTGCGCCGAGTAATATATCACCATGGAGATGAACTTGGAGCAGCTCTCTGGAGATGTAGAAAAGGTTCACCTGAATGATTTGTTGGATGGACACAGAAAGATCCAGAACCAAACACCGGCCTGGTTCTAGATCGATACCAGGACGTTCTACAGCAGGTTCCAGATAACAGCTAGCACAAGACATTATGTTTACAAACAAGAGCATCAATAAAAAGTCTAATCGTGTTGCAGTTTGTTGGTTAAATATCCTGTTCTGTTGTTCTGTGAGAGGTTCCGACCCGACGGATCCTTGGAGGCTTTAAACTACAAGCAGATGAAATAAAAATAAAAAGCTATTTCTGTGTGCAGGAGAGTGGGCGGGGCTTTCAGCCACACGTCTCAGCCTCATATTCTGACTAAGAAAATTTAAAATGGATTTAAACGGAATCTCGCAGCTTGACTTTCCAACCACAGAAGAAGATGGAGACATCTGTTCCAGATGTGTGCCGATGGCTCGTTAGTTTATTCGAGGGGTTGATTCCTCCTTTGTGTCGGGTTGTTAAAATGATACTTGATGTTATTTTTGGAACATTTTTCGATTCTTTACAAAGTGGAATATGAAACATGGAGATGTTGTTGGATCAGCAGTCAGTCTGGTCACATGATCCTCGTGCCTTGTGATAAAGACAATCTCATCATTGAGAAGATTCATGCCAGTGAAATTCCTGCAGTGCGCCAGTCAGACGCAGCCGTCCTGCTGCATTCCATCCATAAAGGTTTAACTTCACATGACCTGATAAGTTCTACCTTCTCTTCTACTCCACTGAACGACAACCCAAACATTAGTGATCAGACTCGTCCTGCCGAGTTCACCCAGCAGCAACGTGTCCCGCTGGGGACCAGCGATGTGTCCACTCAGTCCTGGACTGGGACTAAAACATGACCCTGGCATTTTTGGCCATTGAGACCCACTAAGATTATTATTATACACAACATCACAGTGAATAAACATTCATGTTATGTTGTTTTATGTAAGTAAAGTGCAGCTACCTGTAAAGGATGAAAGTAACCCGGTTATTTACTCTTCAAAGAAACTTTCATCTCATCATGAAGTGAAAGTATTAAAGAAACTCTGATAGAGACGTGTTATCATGAAATATACGTACACTTTATACAAACACACAAATATCCATCTGACATAAAGAGCTGCTCATTAAGTGACACATTACACACGAGAGAGAGAGAGACAGAGACAGAGACAGAGAGAGAGAGAGAGAGAGAGAGAGAGAGACAGAGACAGAGAGAGAGACAGAGACAGAGACGGATAGAGAGAGAGAGACAGAGACAGAGAGAGAGAGAGACAGAGAGAGAGAGACAGAAAGAGAGAGAGAAAGTTGATAAAAACTTTTGTTTTGTAGCAACAATGTTTCACTATTATTACACGATAATAACATGTTGATAAATAACACTTATTATGTGCTCAAACATGACTGACAAGGGGAGGGGCGGGCTGTAGATGGTTAAGAGAGTTCATTGAAAATGAAAATGACTCAATATTAAATATTATTAACTGCATTTTAAACTTTGTTTATCTGAATAAATATTACAAGAATCTGTTCAGTAACACATCTGAAGTTTTAGTTTGATTCTCCAGTCCTCCATCTATCACTAGCACATCCAGGTCAGTGACCCTTAAGCTTAAATTTGTTGTTTACATTTTAAGTCTATGACACGGTGAGCAGAAACAGGCCGAGTGGAACAAAAATGAATGGAATGAGTCGTAAAAATCCGTCCAGAAAAGGAGCAAACAAAGGTGTTCCTGTATGAAACACTGATTAACAGGACAGGTGCATCAACCCCCGATTCTAATGAGATATATGCACACTGATTTCTGAACATGGAGACCCTTTAATGCTGAAAATAATATTTAAGAGGCTCAAATTCTGAGTGTAAACTGTTTGATTGGTTGTTTCTAACAAGCCAAGCAGCAGATGTTTATCAGGCGGGTAAGTAACACTAGTTAGAATAACAAACTAATTCTGAACAGCTTACTGATCAGTTACATCAACAACTTGATGCTTTCAAAGAAATTTCCTCAAATAATCAAAGAACCACACGCTGAATTCTAAATATTCTCCTGAACAGCTTGATGTGTTTCCTTATGACGACCAGCTGCAGCTGTTCATGTCACATTTTCCTCCTTTAATACAAATAATCTGAAATGACTGTGTGAAGCTCTTCCTGTCCAACACAACGAATCCAAACAGAGACGGTCGTCTCACGACATGATTTTAATTTAACAAAACCAACATCATTATTTACTTTATGTTTCCAGCCTGAAATAAGATGATAAACTGTGTGAAGAAGTAATAAATATCTTTGAGTCAGCTGACTCCGCCCCCCACACATGATAAACTACATGTAATAGCCACATCCGGGGCCACCGGGCCCTCCAACCACCACCAAACGGGCAGGTGAATTTCCTGACCAGGGACACATCAGCAAAGTGATCTTTCTGGGTGGAGCAGGGATTCGAACCGGTGACCCTCCGGTTACAGAATGAGCTGCAGTTCTGAACTGAACATTTTCCTTTCAGTTCCTTGATAGAAGGAAGTTGAGATAAAGTAAAAGATAAAACATCCAGAGTCCAGCGATAAAACACTGACGACACCAACAGATTATTCTACAGAACATACAATCATACATGTGTCACATGTTCATCACATGTTCATCACATGTTCATCATCACTCACAGCTGTCAGAATCTAAATCTGTGTTGCTGCATTCCGTCCTTGGTGTCTCATCAGGGACAGACTGAAGACCTTTTATCTGATCATGTTCGTCCTTTTCTCAGACAATCGGTCAAATTTAGACTAACTAAAGGAATAATAATCAGTGGTTGGTGTTATCGTGGTTAATATGTTGGCGAGTTGTTGTTTGAATGATAAAGTCGCCGACCTCCACATGCTGAACCCAAACCAACAACGCAGCTCTTATACAGGATGTGGTTCGTCATGACAGAAGTAACACATAATACACGACTTCAACACGTCCACTCACATTCAGACTGTCTTACTGTTACACAACCTCAAACACAAGGATGCTGTTGTTATTTAAACCTGATGTTTGGAGACGAATCCTGGACTCCAGAGTGGACAAACATGGAAATGTGGCTTCAGTCAGCAAGAGATTTATGCAAACTCTCCCCGAGAACCAGAGAGACTTGAACACACAGAAAGCAAAGTTAGGAACAGAGTCCCGTCACAGTGAGACGTGGAAGGTTTTCTCAGGATTTTGAAGGTCTGTGTCTTTCTGAGGAGACAAACCAGTTTCCTTCTCTGTCTTGAGCTCTTCCTCTCACATATTTTGTAAATCATTCATCTATGCTGTGGCCTTCCACACCCATCCAACACCAAGCACTCAGATCACCTGTGATCACCTGTGTGCCCCTCCCTGCTCTGCTCCTGCCTCCTCCACTCAGGAGTTACACAACCAGCTCCTGTTCCCTCCCTTATAATCAATACAAGAGGAGGAGGAGGAGGACTGGGAGTTCCTTCTTCTTCATGGATGACAGAAAACACCTGTTTCTCAGAAGCAGCACATTTCCCACAAATAAAGCTAATAAAACAAGTCAAGTCCAAACTGCAGCGTTTAAAGTCAGTAGGAGGAAAATCCAATACAAAACATTTAGTTCTTAAAACACAAAGTCCAACATTCTGGAAACTTCCAGGCAAAAAAATCTGCTTTAAAAAGTCTTTAAAATAACTAACAACAAGAGTTTAACCAACACTGAGGGTTTGATGCAAACAGTAAACAAAACTGTTACTCAGCGGGTTTTCTGTTAGAATAAAAACGGGAGCGTTAAGTGGGTCTGAGGTTTGGTTTTACCTGTACCTCGTCGGTACTGCTGCCTCTGTCCAGCTCTCCGATGTAGTACTGCTCCATCCACCGCCGGGCGTTCTCTGAGTGCCGGTGAGGGGGTCCCTCCATCTCCCGGATCACGTCCTTGCCTGCGCGGCTTCGTATCAGCGCCTCCCCGCCTGGGTGCATCAGCAGGAAGGCGGTCACGTCGTACACCTTGGTCCCCAGCAGCACCCAGCAGGAGTCCTTGGTACGGTGGCGGGCCACCTCCCTCTCGGTGAAGAACCGGGGGGACGTGGAGGGAGACATCCTGAAGTGAGGTGTGTGTGAGAGTCCACCGGAACCGAAAACTGAAGAATGACAGCAGCGCAGGGAGACCTCATCCAAGAGCGCACACCACGGTCTGGACTCACGCTGCAACTTACCGTTGATACCGACTGACACAACAACTGGGAGAACGGGGAGCAGAGGGGCGGGGTCTGGGTGGCGTTCACAAGTCCGGAAAAAGTCCATGTCCACAAGGACATGTCACCCAAAACGAGCCGCGCGCGGGCGCGTCAAACAAACACAAATATCTAAATAACGAACCCGTTTCTCATTTGTTTTTTTAATCATCTGAGATTCTTGTTATTTTTAATACAACCGGTTACCGTTACCCAGCCAAACCGCGTTACTGTATGACGAACCGTTTACCCGAAATTTACCGGTCCTTGAACGCACCATTTCATCCAGTTGCACCTGTTGCTTCAAAATGAGCTCAGAAACAATTTAATGTCCCAATTTAAATCTCACGTTGTGAAATCGAAGGCTGGCAATATGTCTGAAGGGTCACGTCATCACTTCTAAATCAATAACATACATGAGGGCCATCGGGACAGACTCAGGTGTTTCACACCTGAAATGTGACGCACTAGATTCAGGTGCTGGATCAGGTGATGATGGGACTTCTGTGAAGCAGCTTCGTAAGTTTTTCTCTTCTTACAGAACAGCTGTGTGTTACACATAAAAACATCCGTATACAGAAAAACTCATCGGAAGTAGTTTGAACCTTGTTTTCACGGTAAACGGGCTTTTTTCGGTCCGAGCGTCTTTTCCTCACGAGTGGAGCTGCTTTCAGCTGCTGTCTGGAAAACTCCGTTTCTCCACGAAATGACCCCAAACATCAGGATTTTAGAGGCCCATAAAACACATACTGAACATTTAAACACAGAGGAAATAAACAGATTTCCACACAGAATAAATGACACTTAAACTCAGTGTGGTCAAATCTGAGCAATTTCACGAGACCCTGAAGGCATCAGACACGACAGTTGTTGAAGAGCGCCGTCCAGCGTGAAGCGGAACTTCACCTGAGAAGGTGCGTGTGTTCCTTCACAAACAGAACAGCTGCTTCATCCAGAACATCTAATGTTAGACAAACCTGCGACTAGTCTCATGCACGCGGCGCGTGTCCAAATGCTGCAGCCAAAGATGTTTTAGGGTTTTTCATTTGCTCTGCTGACGTCATCAGTGCGTCGCCCTGCAGGAAGTTTCAGGTGTTTCTCGGTTTTGTAGTAAAGCCTCTGAATTCACCTCCTGATTCATGAACTCATGAGTGTCAGCGCTGAACTCAGTTCTAAGACTAAATCATTTTGTGTCTTCTGGAGAACCTGCTGTTCTCCTAAGAACCCTGAGCAGGTGTCAGCTAGAACATCAACACTGTCCAGAAAACAGACTGATCCATCAGCTGCGTGATGAAGATGAAATCTGTTAAACAAGAAACCCCAAAAGAGCATCCAGGGTTATTTAAAGTATTATTATTATTATTATTATTAGTAGTAGTAGTAGTAGTATAATCATTATTATTCTTATTGTCATTAACAACAATGACAGTGTTTTGGTTCCACTGTCCCTGAAACAGCAGCATCTTGACACGTTTCAGAACATTTCTGAAGATAAAAGTAATAAATGTTTATAGATTAAAGTATTGCTCTAGAAGAAGCTGGTGGTGCTCGTGACACTGAGCTGCAGGAATGTAAAAGATGGTGACCACAGCAGGGGGCAGTGAAGAACCACCATGGAAACAAAACTCACCAACAGGTGCCGTTTTCTTTAGATCACTTAAATATTTTTTTAATTAAAACTGTAAAATCCAGTTTTTTTCCAGGTGATTCATGTCCTGGTTAAAACACATGAGGTCATCAGAGTGCGCTCTGTTGAATCCACAATCAGCAGGTCACATATCTTAAATGTCAGAACAAATGATACTCTGGTGTTCTGGAGATATCTGAAGTCCATGTGTCTCTTCAAGAAAGATTTGATTGTTCTTCAGTCAGAAACCCTGTCTGTTCAGTGGTGGTCAGAGGCCCCAGTGGCCCTGGTGGCTCTAGTGGCCCCGGTGACTCTAGTGGCCCCGGTGGCTCTAGTGGCCCTGGTGGTCCCGGTGGCCCTGGTGGTTCTAGTGGTCCCGGAGGTCCTGGTGACCCCGGTGGCCCCGGTGGCTCTAGTGGCCCTGGTGGTCCCGGTGGCCCCGGTGGCCCTGGTGGCTCTAGTGGCCCCGGTGGCTCTAGTGGCCCTGGTGGTCCCGGTGGCCCCGGTGGCCCTGGTGACTCTGGTGGCCCCGGTGGCTCTAGTGGCCCTGGGGGTCCCGGTGGCCCTGGTGACTCTAGTGGCCCCGGTGGCTCTAGTGGCCCTGGTGACTCTAGTGGCTCCGGTGGCTCTAGTGGCCCTGGTGGTCCCGGTGGCCCTGGTGACTCTAGTGGCCCCGGTGGCTCTAGTGGCCCCGGTGGTCCCGGTGGCCCTGGTGGCCCTGGTGGCTCTAGTGGCCCTGGTGACTCTAGTGGCTCCGGTGGCTCTAGTGGCCCTGGTGGCCCTGGTGACTCTAGTGGCCCCGGTGACTCTAGTGGCTGTAGTGGCCCCAGGGGCCCTGCTGGCTCTAGTGGCCCTGGTGGCTCTAGTGGCCCCGGTGGCCCCGGTGGCCCTGGTGACTCTATTGGCCCTGGTGGTCCCGGTGGCCCTGGTGACTCTAGTGGCCCCGGTGGCTCTAGTGGCCCCGGTGGCTCTAGTGGCCCTGGTGACTCTAGTGGTTCCGGTGGCTCTAGTGGCCCTGGTGGTCCCGGTGGCCCTGGTGGCTCTAGTGGCTCCGGTGGCTCTAGTGGCCCTGGTGGTCCCGGTGGCCCTGGTGACTCCGGTGGCCTCTGTGACTCTAGTGGCCCCAGGGGCCTTGGTGGCTCTAGTGGCCCTGGTGGCCCTGGTGGTCCCGGTGGCCCTGGTGGCTCTAGTGGCCCTGGTGGCTCTAGTGGCCCTGGTGGTCCCGGTGGCCCCGGTGGCCCTGGTGACTCTGGTGGCCCCGGTGGCTCTAGTGGCCCTGGTGGTCCCGGTGGCCCCGGTGGCCCTGGTGGCTCTAGTGGCCCTGGTGGCCCCGGTGGCCCTGGTGACTCTGGTGGCCCCGGTGGCTCTAGTGGCCCTGGTGGCTCTAGTGGTTCCGGTGGCTCTGGTGGCCCTGGTGGCCCTGGTGACTCTAGTGGCCCCGGTGGCTCTAGTGGCCCTGGGGGTCCCGGTGGCCCTGGTGACTCTAGTGGCCCCGGTGGCTCTAGTGGCCCCGGTGGTCCCGGTGGCCCCGGTGGCCCTGGTGGCTCTAGTGGCCCTGGTGGTCCCGGTGGCCCCGGTGGCCCTGGTGGCTCTGGTGGCCCCGGTGGCTCTAGTGGCCCTGGTGGCTCTAGTGGCCCCGGTGGCCCTGGTGGCCCTGGTGGCCCTGGTGACTCTAGTGGCCCCGGTGGCTCTAGTGGCCCTGGTGACTCTAGTGGTTCCGGTGGCTCTAGTGGCCCTGGTGGTCCCGGTGGCCCTGGTGGCTCTAGTGGCCCCGGTGGCTCTATTGGCCCTGGTGGTCCCGGTGGCCCTGGTGACTCTAGTGGCCCCGGTGGCTCTAGTGGCCCTGGTGGCCCCGGTGGCCCTGGTGACTCTAGTGGCCCCGGTGGCTCTAGTGGCCCTGGTGGTCCCGGTGGCCCTGGTGACTCTAGTGGCCCCGGTGGCCCTGGTGGCCCTGGTGGCCCTGGTGGCCCTGGTGGTCCTGGTGGCCCTGGTGGCTCTAGTGGCCCTGGTGACTCTAGTGGCCCTGGTGGCTCTAGTGGCCCCGGTGGTCCCGGTGGCCCCGGTGGCCCTGGTGACTCTATTGGCCCTGGTGGTCCCGGTGGCCCCGGTGGCCCTGGTGACTCTGGTGGCCCCGGTGGCTCTAGTGGTCCCGGTGGTCCCGGTGGCCCTGGTGGCCCTGGTGGCTCTAGTGGCCCTGGTGGTCCCGGTGGCCCTGGTGACTCTAGTGGCCCCGGTGGCTCTAGTGGCCCTGGTGACTCTAGTGGCTCCGGTGGCTCTAGTGGCCCTGGTGGTCCCGGTGGCCCT
This sequence comes from Pachypanchax playfairii, assembly GCA_006937955.1. Lineage (NCBI taxonomy): Eukaryota > Metazoa > Chordata > Actinopteri > Cyprinodontiformes > Aplocheilidae > Pachypanchax > Pachypanchax playfairii. The sequence goes on from SSNP01000005.1 coordinate 415,915, forward strand.
GGTGGCTCTAGTGGCCCTGGTGGCCCTGGTGGTCCCGGTGGCCCTGGTGGCTCTAGTGGCCTTGGTGGCTCTAGTGGCCCTGGTGGTCCCGGTGGCCCTGGTGACTCTAGTGGCCCCGGTGGCTCTAGTGGCCCTGGTGGTCCCGGTGGCCCTGGTGACTCTAGTGGCCCCGGTGGCTCTAGTGGCCCTGGTGACTCTAGTGGTTCCGGTGGCTCTAGTGGCCCTGGTGGTCCCGGTGGCCCTGGTGGCTCTAGTGGCCCTGGTGGCTCTAGTGGCCCTGGTGGCCCCGGTGGCCCTGGTGACTCTATTGGCCCTGGTGGTCCCGGTGGCCCTGGTGACTCTAGTGGCCCCGGTGGCTCTAGTGGCCCTGGTGACTCTAGTGGTTCCGGTGGCTCTAGTGGCCCTGGTGGTCCCGGTGGCCCTGGTGACTCTAGTGGCCCCGGTGGCTCTAGTGGCCCTGGTGGTCCCGGTGGCCCTGGTGACTCTAGTGGCCCCGGTGGCTCTAGTGGCCCTGGTGACTCTAGTGGTTCCGGTGGCTCTAGTGGCCCTGGTGGCCCTGGTGACTCTAGTGGCCCCGGTGGCTCTGGTGACTCCGGTGGCCTCTGTGACTCTACTGGCCCCAGGGGCCCTGGTGGCTCTACTGGCCCTGGTGGCCCTGGTGGTCCCGGTGGCCCTGGTGGCTCTAGTGGCCCTGGTGACTCTAGTGGCCCTGGTGGTCCCGGTGGCCCTGGTGACTCCGGTGGCCTCTGTGACTCTAGTGGCCCCAGGGGCCTTGGTGGCTCTAGTGGCCCTGGTGGTCCTGGTGGTCCCGGTGACTCCAGTGGCCCCGGTGACTCTAGTGGCTGTAGTGGCCCCAGGGGCCCTGCTGGCTCTAGTGGCCCTGGTGGCTCTAGTGGCCCCGGTGGCTAGTGTGTGAATGACAGAAGTGTATCATGAAGCACTTTGCGGCGGCGGCGGGGGAACGTTACGACAGTGAGCTTTCACAGGGGACCAGTAGGGGGAGAGCGAGAGCAAAACTTACTTAGTTCTGCTTTAACTTTGTATGTTTCAGTTTTATTGTTGAAGCCTACATTTCTTCCAACCACTGGTGGCGCTACAGAACCTGTATAAGAGTAAAGATGACAGTGCACTGATGTTTGGGTGACGGGAGGTCACATGGTTTTTAACTGCTTCATTTAGTTTCATCATTCTGCTGTGATTATTTTCATTTCTATAAATCCTGACCATAAAATGCGGCTCTGGACTTTATTTAAATCACATCTTCAATAAATAGAAACACAAACATCTTTCGCCTGGACAGTTTCATTGGAGTGAGTCATTGTCCTCCAGCTGCACCTGAAAGGGTGACTAGAAGGACTGGATGGTCACTACAACCTGGAAGTTAAGGGTGCAAATACTTCAGCTCAGGATGACACAGCTGTCCTTACGAGACATCAGCTGCTGTTTTGGTTGCGTGTATCTGAAGTACAGTATCACCTTCCTCATTGTACAGAAACCAGAGCTTCAGCTTCCTGTTGGAAGAACCGGACTCGTCCTCACGTTAAGGTCCGCTCTGAGACACACACACACACACACACACCCTCTCACATGCTCCAGAGACATGAAACATTAAACACAAGACGTGTCCAATCAGCAGCATCCAGGCTTCAAACACACAGCTGCTCGTCTTTCAGTCTCATTTAAAGTGTTGTAGTTTCCAATAACAAGTCAGGAAATGAAAGAAACCGACATCAGGACAGGGAAGTAACTCAGCAGCTGCTTCTGAACAACAAACTGCAGGATTCAGTCCAGTTTTTATTTACTGTAGCACCAGTTCAAAGTTCTGCTCACTGCAGCAGGACACACAGGTTCAGCTTCCAGCTAAATAACATGTAGTTTGTTGATCTGCTTCATATGAAGAAACACTAAAACCCTGAAGGAAAGTAGAACGGACTCTGTTTCTCCTGAACCGGGACCAGAACCAAATGAACACAATCACATAAAGAACTTCAGATTACATGGTTTTTATATTTGATCACTTTTCAGAGGCTCTTCACCATCATGGCTTCCGTTTCTGATCATCCACACGTCACTTGTCCTCATGGACCCTTCAGCCACCTGTCCTACTGAAGATCATCCGGATTTCAGTTGGGACTGATGATGATGATGATGATGATGCTCTGTGACATCACAGGGACAGTCAAAACTGAGCAGTGAACTGGTGTCTGCTGGATGAAAGTTCTGGCTGCAGTCAGATGGGTCAGCTGACACGCTTTAGATTGCGTTTTCGTCTGAGACAGCAGGGGAGGCATCTCTTCTCAGACCTGGAGCCTGGTGACGCCGGGGCCGGAGGTCCAGAGGTCGGCTTCCTGTTCACAGACAAAAGGAAACCAGACACAGGCTGAGAAACGAGAGGAGGAAGTGAGACTGAGGTTTCCTTCCAACTCACTAAAGCTCTGAATTATTAACTTCAGGTTTTTGTGGCTTTGAACAGAATCACCGGACTGATCTGAGAAAACCAGCAGGAACCGGCTGGAGGTCATCTTCAACACATGAAGTCACATTTACATCCTGGTAATCATCATCTGAGGTTGATTTAAATGCAACTATTTGAGTCATTGTTCCCCGACACACAGTCCAGATGTTAAACATTAAAACACCTGGAGGTGCTGCTCACCTGGCTGCAGCAGCTTCTCGGTTCCTGACCTGCTTCATCATCTTCAACATGCGACAGATTTGCCTCAGGGTCATCTTGGGAGCGTGACACGCCAGGCGGGGCCGCGGGGCGCAGCGGGGGCCCCGATACGTCAGCATTGACAGGTAGTTGTTCCCTCCGGGTTCTCTCCCAAACAGCTGCAGCGGCCGAGCGCCGGCGTAGCAGGAAGCGAACTGTGTAACAGACGTTCAGTGTTAAACATGTCGACTGTCCTTCTGGAATAAAAGACTTATTCATGAAGCTAAACTGTCATGCAGACGAATTCTCTTTGACTTCAGCTGCATCAACATCCTGAAACAACCTGAAGCGTTTTATTTTTCTGTTGCTGCAACACAAAGTAAATCATCTTGTTTCAAACTGAACACGGACTGAGACAAAGTAACTTTATTTAAAAAAGAAAGTGACGCTACAGGTAACACGTTCAGTCTGTAACCTTTAACCCCCTGATATGAAGCAGAAGTTCAACCTTTAAACACCACGAGTTCCTTTCAGATCAGAACAACAAACGATTCTAACTTTTCTCCAACTTTTCCACAGACTGAAGGTCAGAGGGAATCTACCTGTCGGGAACCTGAAGGCGTTTTCTAACAAACAATCAATTCTGTTGTCTCAGTTCAGAACGTTCCTTTGAAATGCAAAGCATGATGGGAAAAGAGATGATATCTGAGTTAATGAGATGAAACCTGAGTGAAGCTGCAGCAGCAGGACCGGATCCTTCTGCATGTTCCTGTCACGCCTCACGTGTTACACCGTCACCACATGCACACACATACACATGCACACACACAGGACAGGTCGGTCTCATGGACTGCAGTTCTTCACAGGATCCTTGAACCTGAGTCCAGATCCTGTTTCATATGTAAGAGGTCTGAGCTGTAATGATGGTTCCTGGTTTGGAGTTTGTAACTGACCTGTAGACATGAATCATTCAGTCATAACGTCTCATTCTTCTTCTACTCTCTAATGTTGTGTCTATAAACCGTTTTCAAACTTTCTTTTTGTTTGTTACTTGTTCAGTTTATTTAAAAGCAGCTTAAATAAAATCTTCTGAAAAATCTTCAGGCTCAAGAATCAGACCAGATTCAACATCGTTTCCAACATGACTCAAAGAAATGATCAAATTCTAAAGAAACATCAACAGGTTTGTTGAAACATCTGTAGATCAACAAAAACAAAACTTCATAAAACATTTTTCACAGCAGCAGCTGTTAATCAGATGGATCGATACTTACAGGAACCACCGCCGCCATGGAGGAGCATCAAGGTTCTGCTGTGAAGAAACACCAGCAGCTGATCCGTTCCTGTTTATAAACACTCAAATCAGACTCCACCCACATGTTACATCACTGCAGTGAGGTCACTCCACACACGCACGCGTGCACACAGCTGCTGCTGGTTCGAGTTCCAACAACATAGTTTATTATTAAAGAGTCTTTTGTTGTGCAGAATATTTATAGAAGCAGCTGATTCTGAGAAAAACAGACACACCGAGTTAAAAACCAAGTAAGATGAGACGAGAGACCTGGAGGGACCTGGAGAGACCTGGAGGGACCTGGAGAGACCTGGAGAGACCAGGAGGGACCTGGAGAGACCTGGAGGGACCTGGAGAGACCTGGAGGGACCTGGAGAGACCTGGAGAGACCAGGAGGGACCTGGAGAGACCTGGAGGGACCTGGAGAGACCTGGAGGGACCTGGAGAGACCAGGAGAGACCAGGAGGGACCTGGAGAGACCTGGAGAGACCAGGAGGGACCTGGAGAGACCTGGAGGGACCTGGAGAGACCAGGAGGGACCTGGAGGGACCTGGAGAGACCTGGAGGGACCTGGAGAGACCAGGAGGGACCTGGAGGGACCTGGAGGGACCTGAAGAGACCTGGAGGGACCTGGAGAGACCTGGAGGGACCTGAAGAGACCTGGAGGGACCTGGAGAGACCTGGAGGGACCTGGAGGGACCTGGAGGGACCTGGAGGGACCTGGAGAGACCTGGAGGGACCTGGAGAGACCAGGAGGGACCTGGAGAGACCTGGAGGGACCTGGAGAGACCTGGAGGGACCTGGAGAGACCAGGAGGGACCTGGAGGGACCTGGAGGGACCTGGAGGGACCTGGAGAGACCAGGAGGGACCTGGAGAGACCTGGAGGGACCTGAAGAGACCTGGAGGGACCTGGAGAGACCTGGAGGGACCTGGAGGGACCTGGAGGGACCTGGAGAGACCTGGAGAGACCTGGAGGGACCTGGAGAGACCTGGAGGGACCTGGAGAGACCTGGAGGGACCTGGAGAGACCAGGAGGGACCTGGAGGGACCTGGAGGGACCTGGAGAGACCAGGAGGGACCTGGAGGGACCTGGAGAGACCAGGAGGGACCTGGAGGGACCTGGAGAGACCTGGAGGGACCTGGAGAGACCTGGAGGGACCTGGAGAGACCAGGAGGGACCTGGAGGGACCTGGAGAGACCTGGAGGGACCTGGAGAGACCAGGAGGGACCTGGAGGGACCTGGAGGGACCTGGAGAGACCTGGAGAGACCTGGAGGGACCTGGAGAGACCTGGAGAGACCTGGAGGGACCTGGAGAGACCTGGAGGGACCTGGAGAGACCTGGAGGGACCTGGAGGGACCTGGAGAGACCAGGAGGGACCTGGAGAGACCTGGAGAGACCTGGAGAGACCTGGAGGGACCTGGAGAGACCTGGAGAGACCTGAAGAGACCTGGAGGGACCTGGAGAGACCAGGAGAGACCTGGAGGGACCTGGAGAGACCTGGAGAGACCAGGAGGGACCTGGAGAGACCAGGAGGGACCTGGAGGGACCTGGAGAGACCTGGAGGGACCTGGAGAGACCAGGAGGGACCTGGAGGGACCTGGAGGGACCTGGAGAGACCTGGAGGGACCTGGAGAGACCTGGAGAGACCAGGAGGGACCTGGAGAGACCAGGAGGGACCTGGAGAGACCTGGAGGGACCTGGAGAGACCTGAAGAGACCTGGAGGGACCTGGAGAGACCTGGAGAGACCTGAAGAGACCTGGAGGGACCTGGAGAGACCTGGAGAGACCAGGAGGGACCTGGAGAGACCTGGAGGGACCTGGAGAGACCTGGAGGGACCTGGAGAGACCTGGAGAGACCTGGAGGGACCTGGAGGGACCTGGAGGGACCTGGAGAGACCTGGAGAGACCTGGAGGGACCTGGAGGGACCTGGAGGGACCTGGAGGGACCTGGAGAGACCTGGAGGGACCTGGAGGGACCTGGAGAGACCAGGAGGGACCTGGAGGGACCTGGAGAGACCAGGAGGGACCTGGAGGGACCTGGAGGGACCTGGAGGGACCTGGAGAGACCTGGAGAGACCTGGAGAGACCTGGAGGGACCTGGAGGGACCTGGAGGGACCTGGAGAGACCTGGAGAGACCTGGAGGGACCTGGAGAGACCTGGAGGGACCTGGAGAGACCTGGAGGGACCTGGAGAGACCAGGAGGGACCTGGAGAGACCAGGAGGGACCTGGAGAGACCTGGAGGGACCAGGAGGGACCTGGAGAGACCAGGAGGGACCTGGAGAGACCTGGAGAGACCTGAAGAGACCTGGAGGGACCTGGAGAGACCTGGAGGGACCTGGAGGGACCTGGAGAGACCTGGAGGGACCTGGAGGGATCTGGAGGGACCTGGAGAGACCAGGAGGGACCTGGAGGGACCTGGAGGGACCTGGAGAGACCAGGAGGGACCTGGAGGGACCTGGAGAGACCTGGAGGGACCTGGAGAGACCAGGAGGGACCTGGAGCGACCTGGAGGGACCTGGAGAGACCTGGAGGGACCTGGAGAGACCTGGAGAGACCAGGAGGGACCTGGAGGGACCTGGAGAGACCTGGAGGGACCTGGAGAGACCTGGAGAGACCAGGAGGGACCTGGAGAGACCAGGAGGGACCTGGAGGGACCTGGAGAGACCTGGAGGGACCTGGAGAGACCAGGAGGGACCTGGAGGGACCTGGAGGGACCTGAAGAGACCTGGAGGGACCTGGAGAGACCTGGAGGGACCTGGAGGGACCTGGAGGGACCTGGAGGGACCTGGAGAGACCTGGAGGGACCTGGAGGGACCTGGAGGGACCTGGAGAGACCTGGAGGGACCTGGAGAGACCTGAAGAGACCTGGAGGGACCTGGAGAGACCAGGAGAGACCTGGAGGGACCTGGAGAGACCTGGAGAGACCAGGAGGGACCTGGAGAGACCTGGAGGGACCTGGAGAGACCAGGAGGGACCTGGAGGGACCTGGAGGGACCTGGAGGGACCTGGAGGGACCTGGAGGGACCTGGAGGGACCTGGAGGGACCTGGAGGGACCTGGAGAGACCGGGAGGGACCTGGAGAGACCTGGAGAGACCTGGAGAGACCTGGAGGGACCTGGAGAGACCTGGAGAGACCAGGAGGGACCTGGAGAGACCTGGAGGGACCTGGAGAGACCTGGAGGGACCTGGAGAGACCAGGAGGGACCTGGAGGGACCTGGAGGGACCTGAAGAGACCTGGAGGGACCTGGAGAGACCTGGAGGGACCTGGAGAGACCTGGAGAGACCTGGAGAGACCTGGAGGGACCTGGAGAGACCTGGAGAGACCAGGAGGGACCTGGAGAGACCAGGAGGGACCTGGAGAGACCTGGAGGGACCTGGAGAGACCTGAAGAGACCTGGAGGGACCTGAAGAGATGTGGAGAGACCTGGATGATCTGGATCCTTGTGGTCCATGAAGATGAAATGAGACCTGTGTTGTCCATGCAGGGACACGATGACTAGATTCATGATGTTATTCAAGTAGTTTGGACTCATTACAAAGTGTAGGACAGTTCTGTATGGACTAGACATACCTGTCCACACACAGTGACACCTGTCCTGATATCTGTCCACATACGTACGTTAGTACCTGTCACTTGCTGTAACACCTGCACCACCAAAGACTCGTCTGGTGACATCAGTGTCTCCTTGACGTCTCCAACATTGTTGGTGTCCATCATTTCTGCTCAACATGAATCTACTTTCATCATCCAGAGACTTCCTGGTCCATGATGACACCTGTACCTGGCGATCAGGTGCTGAAGCTACAAAGAAAAAATTAACTTCTGGGCAGTTGAATTTTACTAGTTTTAAAACCTGGAAGTTTTTTTAATCTTTGGTCAGAAATCGGGATCGAAATATTTAAAGTAAATTCCAACAAGCTGTTTATAGAGAAACTTTCACTCTCAAGACTAAAATTCTGCCATTTAAAACATTTTCACTTAAAAAAAACATTTTTGATGTCCTGTCCAACCTGCAGCCGTGTGCACGAGCACACGCCATCACAATGAAGAGTTGAAAATCTGGTTATTAACTCCTCTGCAGGCGCCACGTAGAGTATCATTAATATTTCATTGTTTCATTTTTATCTGCTTCTTCTGAAACGATGAATCACACATTGTACATACATCGTATGTGTGTACACATGTTGTAGAACATGTCTGTCACCAGCCGCCTGCCAGCCTGAACGCAGGGCATCAAAACAAGACAGAAGGATGTTTATCATTTTCATTCTTACAGAAACAGTAAAAACTGCATGACGTTGATCTAAATAAAAATCCTTTATTTGTCATTAATATTACATTTATTATTATAGCTAGAGTCCACCATGCCATCAGATCCAGACACGCCCATCTGTTGGGGGGAGGGGCATGAGAGATAGGTGGGACAGTGAGTCCTGGGGGGCGGGGCAAGGCAGGTTACAGGTTCACACTCTTGTTCATTCTCCATGCTGAAGCTGTCAAAGAAAGAAAACAAGACGCAGACAGGAGGACTGAAGTTCTGTGGAGGTCTGGGATCCAGTTCAGACAAAACCTGTGTGGGGGTGGGGGGGCAGACTGGATACCAGGATGAGCCAATCACTGAGGAGCAGGATGTTTGTGTGTGTGTGTGTGTGTGTGGATGGTGTGCTTCTTCTGACATGTTAGTGTGAACAGATCTGTGTTGAACTGGTCCCCGTGTGGCTGTACACGTCTCAGGGTTTCTGTCACAAACGTCCTTCTTCCACGTCTGTGAAAAACAAAGAAAAACAACCGTAAACAATAATCCTCATCGTCAGAATGTTTCCTGCTCGGCAGACCGAGTCCTGCAGAGATCTTTAGAACCCTCCCGGTCCAAACACCACTGGACTGAAATCATCCGAGTTTTCACTCAGGTATTTGTGGACGTCCACCTGGAGGACAGCTTCCTGAAACTCGTCCCTTTACCTTTCATCGTGCTGTAGTGTTGTTGCCACTGGAAACCATGTTGTTGTCCGAGTTTGACAGAGTCTGTTCTTTCACGACAGGATCTGCAGAAGAAGATCGGAACCACATTCAGGTACAAAACATCATCTGAATGTAGGTCTGGAGTCCTTCTATCTGTGAGTGTTTGAGGGACGTGATCAGCTGTTGCTTACAGAAGTATGGATGCTCCATGGCCTCTGTGGCCGTCAGCCTCTGTTGGTGGTCGTATCGGAGCAGCTTGTCCAGCAGGTCCAGAGCTTCAGGACTCACTAGGTGCTGGTTTTCTGTTTGAACAAACTGTTCCCAGCGCTTCCTGCTCTGCCTGCAGAGATGAACAGCATCAGTCTCATCACTGCTACAGACACACAACTCCAACCTGCTCTGAATAATCCAGATTAATCTGAAAATTAGCCTGAACCATCCCTTTAGTTATGCTGTGGAGACTGAGCATGTCTTCACTGGTTTCTTCAGACTAACCTGCATCTTGTAACTCACTGAATCTGGTTATAATTAGAGGTCCTGCAACATTCACAGCAACCCGTGTCCTGGTGTGTGCATGAGAGTGTGCACGTGTGACAGAAAATTAACAGATAAACGTTCTAATAGTGTTAAGCAGGATGATCTGAGATGTCGCGTTTGTAGCCGCCCTCAACAAAAATACGTCATGTAAACATGTCAATCAGAATGTTTTGATCCGATGCAGCCTGATCAGAATGAAATTTACTTCCGATCTAGAGGGGTGGTTTTGTCCGATCTTCATTCGGATAGACGTGCATGTACACACCCATTCAGAAAGAAAGGGTGAAAAAAGCCCACTGCACATGCGTACAACTTCAGCGTGACGTCTTTCCACTGTCACAGACCCAAGTAGAAAACATAGCGGGAAGTAAACAGAAGTGGTCTGCTGGTGCAGTCATCCTGTCATCCTGCTCTCCTCTCCTGTGGTGGAGGAGCAGTAGTAATATGTATTCAGCCTCTAGCTTGGTTAATGCGACCAGTAAAAACCCAAACATAAAGGTAATCACCTGCAGAAGGTCCATATTGGGGATAACGTGAGTCAGATCGAGCACACGATGGGACGGGAAAGACGTGCAGAAAGGACAGAGTTTGTTTACTTTCCCCTGGAAAGACAACTCGCTGTGTGCATGCTCAACTCATTTAACCTGATTGAGTGCTTGGTGCACGTGTACTCATGGCATGATCAGATCATTTCAGTTAGTGTCCATGTAAACAGGGATTTGGGAATTCAGATCGACCAAGATTTTAATCAGATTGGGGAAATTTGGCGCATGTAAACATAGCTAGTGAGCTGTAGAACTGGATTCTGAAGCCTGTTAGATGACCTGCTGATCTGCTGGGAGGAGGCCCAAACCACACAGACACAGTCAGAGTGGACTTACTGTCCCAGCAGGTCTTTGAAGCGCGGGTCCAGTTCGATGTGGTATTTACGCAGGTATCCGAACAGCTCATCTGTCCCCAGAACTTTGGCGATTCGAACCAGCTGGAAATCACAGAAGAAAGCGTTTCAGCACAAATATCAAATTAACTGAAAGGTGTGATTTTTCAGATGGAAGCAGCGCCCCCTGTCTGCCACAGCAGGTAACGATCCAGCGTGTCTTCACTACACTCCCGTACCTGGTCGTAGTTGTCCTGTCCGTGAAAAAACGGTTCTTTCTGAAAGATCATGCTGGCCAGCATGCAGCCCAAACTCCACATGTCCAGGCTGTAATCATACATCTGCAACACAAACACATGAAAACAACGTCACAGGAACGTGACAACGAGACCAGTCCGCTTAGTTTCAGGTGCAGTACCTGGTAGTCCACCAGCAGCTCCGGGCCTTTGAAGTATCGAGAGGCCACTCTGACGTTGTACTCCTGGGATGGATGGTAGAACTCTGCCAGACCCCAGTCGATAAGTCGTAGCTTTAACACGCACGCACACAAACACACACACCAAACCAGTTATTTCTTCATAAAAACAATCTCATCTCTCTAAACGTCCACCTGCTGGAGATGCAGGTCTACACAGGTGTGTATGTGCACACACTCCACCCACCTTTCTTAACTGGTGGTCGATCATCACGTTGTGAGGTTTGACGTCCCGGTGCATGATTCCCATACTGTGACAGTAGTCCAGAGCCTGAGACGACAAACAGATGAAACACTTCATCAGTCACACGAATCTCACAGGAACATTTTCATTTCATGTTTCTAACAGAGAAACAAACCTGAAGATAAAAGAGTCTCACCTTCAGTAGTTCATACATGTAAAACCGGATGTCGTAATCAGTCAGTTTCTGGTACAACTCCTGCACAGATCAGACCAGCGTGTTCTCATCAGAGTAAAACTCCAACAGCAGACACACAATCAAAACAGACAAGCTAACGGTACCTTAAAGTCTGTGTTATTGATGCATTCAAAGACCAGCGCTGGAGTCCGGGACTGCACACAGAAATGAAGAGATTCTTATCAGAACCAAAGAATCAGATACATGAGATCCAAACCTGCGTCGAGACACGCTGCAGGATCCTCACCACAGACCGGAGGTACATCCGGCCTCAGGCACAGCCTTTCAAAACACCAGGAAACATCAGCTGACAAATATAAAATGGTTCTGATCCATTTAACCAGATATGGAGAGAAACTGAGCCCTGGTTCTAATCTCACACACCTGGATGTTGCTCAGTTCACCTGGACTGATCAGGTGAGTAATACAAGAGCCCAAGATTATAAAATACATCAGAACAAGTATTTCCATCCAAATACAGGAAACGTGTCTCACATGAAACACCTTCAGAACCGAACCACGGCTCCTGTTGACCCGACAGGTTCTGTAGTGATGGTTACACAGCCGAGTCCAAACAGCTGCTTTAACATGTTCCACAGTAACAGACGTCCCTGTGTGGGTCACCAGACCAGTACTGTTACCAACAGCTCAGTCCTCAGTGAGACACGAGTCTCTCCCAGTGACAGGGTGTCCAATAAAACACCCTCTTTATCCACCTCGTCACACGGGACGGAACGTCTCTCCAAAAACAACAAACAGGAAATGCAAAACAGCTGATTCGCAAAGCAGGTCTGAAAACAGGAAATAATCCCAACAGCTTGACTCCAGATTTAACCCTCGTTAGGACAGACCTACCACAGGATCCTTGACAGTGTCCACCAGCCGGATTATGTTGGTCCCTCCTCGCAGGTTTTCCAGGATCTTGATCTCTCGCTTGATCTTCTTCTTCTTGACGGGCTGATTCAATCCAGAACAGACAGTTTCAAACGTTTTCAGATTAGAAACACAAACATCAAGATTAAAATCACTGATTATTCAACATATTGTCCTCATCTGTCCCCTTACTGCCTGTCCTCGTCTGCCCCCCTTACTGCCTGTCCTCGTCCGTCCCCCTACTGCCTGTCCTCGTTCGTCCCTTACTGGCAGCACCTTTATTCATGTTTCGTTGATCTCAGAACAACAACTGTTTTTAAGTCGTGTTAAATGGTCCAAATCCAAACTTTTTTATTTGTAACTTTGTCCTTAACTGTCTCTGAGTCCACCAGCTTCTGGACACTGGCTGAATGTTCTAATCAGTGATTTAACACAAACACATGAACCATCTGATTCTTCAGACCCAGAAGCTGTTCCATCTTTTGAAGACAATATTTATCTGTATTACTTTTATTACTCACAACAAGCTACGGGAAGACATGAGGGACATTTCTAGAAGTTTTTATTGAGCAGTGGGACACACTCCAGAACCCCAGATACATGCACGAGATGCTCACCTTCAGAATCTTGACCACCACCTTCTCATTGTTGGTGATGTTGATGGCCTCAAACACTTCACTATATTTTCCTCTGCCCAGTTTGCGAACCAGCTGATAGTCCTCCTGGTTGCTATGGAAACAAACAGAAAACAGCTTGTATGATACAGATGTTGAGTTCCGCTCTGATCATAATGAGACAACGGACAGGACAGCAGTGGACAGGTGTGTGGATGAGGAAGAGGGAAGAATCCGACCGGAGTCTTCATCACATAAACCTCCATCTGATTCTTTCCTCTGGTCCACCATCCTCTCAGGAAAATGTCCTCACTTCCAGTTCGGTACGTGGGCCTCGTAGTCCCAGTACTCCCGGCTCTTCAGCGTGTTCACGTCTGTATACACACGGGCCTTGCTACCGGCCACCGGACCCGGCATGGCGAGACCCGTGGCTCGGACGGCGTGGGGCGGGCGTGGAAGGCCAACTCGAGGAGCCGCGGTCAGCAGCGGTGGGTGGGAGTAAAGATCAAATCTGTTGTGTGTGTGTGTGGTGGGGGCACAGAGGTTCGCCCCGGATGTCGGGGAGTCACGGGGAAGAAGCACTCGCCGGGAAGAGCTCCTTGGTTGGATTGTTAGTAGCAGCGGAGCCGGTGCAGCCCGAGCGGGAGGCGGGAGTGATGAACGGGAGGCATCGGTGTTGAGGTAGAAGAGACACCGCGAGGCTGCGGGCGGACATGAGCTCCGGTTCCGACGGGCTGGTGGACCGGCGGTGGGCGGGATGCCCTTGGTGCTCCACAGCGAGCTAATCAATCAACACTCGATGTGACAGATCGGTAGCTGGGTCGACCGGAGGCGGAGGGTGGTGGTGGGGAGGGGGGCGGATCACAGATCAATGTTGTTAGCTCGCGTTAGCCTGCGATGCTGCTTCAGCGCCGAGGTGTCGCACCGACGAGGAGCGCTCGGCCCCGCGCACCATCATCAGGAGAAACCGCGTCATGTGCGGAGAAACAGTCCCTCGGCAGCCCGGTGCAAGACGCCGACGGCCCGGGATTTGGGAGTTCCTTTGGCTCCCGGTGGAAAGCGCAGGAAGGGAGGAACAGGAGCGCCGCCCGGAAGTGAAAGCCCCAGCCTTTGTTGGTGTTAACCGGGTCACAGCGCCCCCTAGCGACAGCTCCGCGCCCCCACAGGTCCAGTAATGACTGACTGATCGTCAGTCTTCTGTCCATTTATCAGCTGAATTCTGTATATAAACCGGTACCGTCCTGTTTTCTCAGAACCAGGTGTGAAGTTTTTGAAATAATAATTTATCATATAAAGTGTTTTACTCACTTCATTTACCTTTTTATCTCACAGAAAACTCAAATCTACCGTTATTCTCTCAGAGAGAATCACAACCAGCTTCAACAGAAAGTAATCCAGTCTGACTCGAGTAATGTGATTACTTTGTTCCACAACGTGAAATACAAACAAGATAGGATAGTTTAACGCCTTCAAATGTGTTTAATTACTTAATCATTTAATCTTATTCGATCAATCTAAAGTAAATCTTTCCTAGATTTATTTCATCACTGTATCTGCAGCTCACAGCAGATACTTCAAACATCTTATTACAGCATCTCTCTTCTGGAATGACTTCATTCCTCAATCAGGTTTAGAAATGAAATGTTTTATTTGTTAGTGCTGTGTAGCTACATACATCTTATGGCATGAATGTACACACACTGCACGTCGCCACTAAGTCGCTTTTCTTTTAAGAACTTTCTCTTCAACATCATTCACATAAACTCCAATAAAGGAAGTGTTGTGTGGCAAGGAAAGGAAGGCAGCACCAGTTCCTGCAAACGGAAGAACAGGAACTCACACAGCGAGCATGCAGGACCAAAGAGACGTGAGGGTTCAACAGGTGGTTTGAAAGGTGATGGAGAGGATGAGGAAGGTAAAGGAGGGATAAGTGGTGCTTACACAGGAGACCCGTCTTACTGGGTTGGCTGCTGAAACAACACCAGATGATTGTTTTCTGTTAACTGAACAAAAAGAAATAAACAGTTTGGGCTGAACTTCTTTGGCTCAGAAAAGACACATTTATTACAGGTAAGAACGTCCTTGACAAGCAGCCCACGTTCTTTCTTTATGCACTTTGATGTGCAACCACAATCAACCCCCCCCCCCCACAAGTAACTCTGGATACATTGTGATTTAGTTGATTAACATCTGTTATATTTTTAAATGGAGATACTTTTATTCAGTAATTTGAACATTAAAAGTGTGTTTTTTTTTAAGTTTACGTCCTTAATCTGACCAGTCACCCCCCCCCCCACCCCACCCCCCACCCAAGATACAAAACATTTAAACAAGTGTAAAACCTCAACGGAACATAGTTTAACTTGTTCTCAAAATCTACAAATACTAAAATCAGAATAAAACAACTGGCTGATGTGATCAGTCATTTATCTAAAGATGAAGCAACAAGACAAAACACACGTGTTGTAAGGCTGAAAGGTCCAAGAGACGGGGGTCCGAATGCTGCTCCACCTTCTGGATCTAACACGTCTGAATCAATACTGCACTCAAACTTTCAAATCAGTGCCAAACAGGAAGGAAGTGACGGCGTTCACAGCCAACATGTAAACAAAGAGCAACAAGAATCTCATCGCATTAAAAAAAAAACTTCCTTTTAAGAAAATCTTTGAAAGTTCTAGATCCTGCAGAAGCTCTCAGACCAGGATGGATCAGAGGAACTTCAGTTCTCACCAGTCAGAAGGAATTCATTGGTCTCACACATGCACTCTCTCTCACTCACACACACACGCGTATGTACTGGTTCAGTTACTACACAGACTATTTGTTAAAACGTCTCACGCTGTAAAAACATGTTCAAATACAAAAACATCTGGATACACTTGGATTTTTAAGAAAGACAGTTTCTAACATTTTCTGACCATCTTGGCTACTTACACATCGATCATCTGTACAGGCTGCAGACGTGTCCTGTATAACACGTCTGCAGAACACCAACAGAATACGCTTGTGAAATATACATAAATACAGATTGCTAACATCTGCTGATTGGTTCATCTGCACACGACGAAGCGCCGTCTCATTCAGTTTAATACTAACAGGTTCCTTCAGTCATGTTCTCTATGATTCATCAAACCTCCTGTTCTTAGGTCACATGAGGACAAACCCGAGCAGGACGTGACGTTAGGTGAGTTTAAACACTGAGCATGTGACGAGCCTGGACAGTAAACAGCACTGATGGAGGATGAAGACTTGTCTTAAATCCTGCACAAAGGCTCGTGTTTCAGGAGCTGACAGTAAATAAGGAGGTCTGACTGAGGAGAGAACAGATTAGAGAACATGGAAAAGCTCGTGTTCATGGTTCCAGCTGTGGTTAACAGAAAAGGCTGAAGCTGGTAACGTGCTTCAGCACAGCTAAGTTCACCAGAGTAAAGGAGATCCAACAATCCTTCAATACATCTTCTTAACTCTGTGAGGATTATGAGCTGCCTGTTTTAAAGCTTCTTACATTTCGTAATTTACCATTTTTATAATTATTTCTATTTTACTGAACTACTTAATGTTTTCATTAAAGTTTCCTTCAAACAATGTGAACAGCAACAAAACTACTTAAACTGTTGAATAGTTTGGAAACAACTTTTTAAGTTTTACAGAATCACGGCAGGTTCTTCCTCTACGTTCAACAAAACATTCCTCACATCCTGTAATGACCTCAAGGTCACACCCCCCCTCTGCCTCACGTCGCCCCCTACGTCACGTCGCCCCCTGCGTCACGTCGGACCTCTGCGTCACGTCGCCCCCTGCGTCACGTCGGACCTCTGCGTCACGTCGCCCCCTGCGTCACGTCGCCCCCTACGTCACGTCGGACCTCTGCGTCACGTCGGACCTCTGCGTCCCGTCGCCCCCTGCGTCACGTCGGACCTCTGCGTCACGTCGCCCCCTGCGTCACGTTGCCCCCTACGTCACGTCGGATCTCTGCGTCACGTCGGAACTCTGCGTCACGTCGGACCTCTGCGTCACGTCGCCCCCTACGTCACGTCGGCCCCTACGTCACGTCGGACCTCTGCGTCATGTCGGACCTCTGCGTCATGTCGGACCTCTGCGTCACGTCGGCCCTCTGCATCACGTTGCCCCCTACGTCACGTTGCCCCCTACGTCACGTCGGACCTCTGCGTCACGTTGCCCCCTACGTCACGTCGGATCTCTGCGTCACGTCGGACCTCTGCGTCACGTTGCCCCCTGCGTCACGTCGGACCTCTGCGTCACGTCGCCCCCTGCGTCACGTCGGACCTCTGCGTCACGTCGCCCCCTGCGTCACGTTGCCCCCTACGTCACGTCGGACCTCTGCGTCACGTTGCCCCCTACGTCACGTCGGACCTCTGCGTCACGTCGGACCTCTGCGTCACGTCGCCCCCTGCGTCACGTCGGACCTCTGCGTCACGTCGCCCCCTGCGTCACGTCGGACCTCTGCGTCACGTCGCCCCCTGCGTCACGTCGCCCCCTACGTCACGTCGGACCTCTGCGTCACGTCGGACCTCTGCGTCACGTCGCCCCCTGCGTCACGTCGGACCTCTGCGTCACGTCGCCCCCTGCGTCATGTCGCCCCCTACGTCACGTCGGACCTCTGCGTCACGTCGCCCCCTGCGTCATGTCGCCCCCTACGTCACGTCGGACCTCTGCGTCATGTCGGACCTCTGCGTCACGTCGGACCTCTGCGTCACGTCGGACCTCTGCGTCACGTTGCCCCCTGCGTCACGTCGGACCTCTGCGTCACGTCGCCCCCTGCGTCATGTCGCCCCCTACGTCACGTCGCCCCCTGCGTCACGTCGGACCTCTGCGTCACGTCGCCCCCTGCGTCACGTCGGACCTCTGCGTCACGTCGCCCCCTGCGTCACGTCGGACCTCTGCGTCACGTCGCCCCCTGCGTCACGTCGCCCCCTACGTCACGTCGGACCTCTGCGTCATGTCGGACCTCTGCGTCACGTCGCCCCCTGCGTCACGTCGGACCTCTGCGTCACGTCGCCCCCTGCGTCACGTCGGCCCTCTGCGTCACGTCGCCCCCTGCGTCACGTCGCCCCCTGCGTCACGTCGGACCTCTGCGTCACGTCGCCCCCTGCGTCAAGTCGGACCTCTGCGTCACGTCGCCCCCTGCGTCACGTCGGACCTCTGCGTCACGTCGCCCCCTGCGTCACGTCGCCCCCTGCGTCACGTCGGACCTCTGCGTCACGTCGCCCCCTGCGTCATGTCGCCCCCTACGTCACGTCGGACCTCTGCGTCACGTCGGCCCTCTGCGTCACGTCGCCCCCTGCGTCACGTCGGACCTCTGCGTCACGTCGCCCCCTGCGTCCCGTCGGACCTCTGCGTCACGTCGGCCCCTGCGTCACGTCGCCCCCTACGTCACGTCGGACCTCTGCGTCACGTCGGACCTCTGCGTCACGTCGCCCCCTGCGTCACGTCGGACCTCTGCGTCACGTCGCACCTCTGCGTCACGTCGGACCTCTGCGTCACGTCGCCCCCTGCGTCAAGTCGGACCTCTGCGTCACGTCGCCCCCTGCGTCACGTCGGACCTCTGCGTCACGTCGCCCCCTGCGTCACGTCGCCCCCTACGTCACGTCGGACCTCTGCGTCACGTCGGACCTCTGCGTCACGTCGCCCCCTGCGTCACGTCGGACCTCTGCGTCACGTCGCCCCCTGCGTCACGTCGGACCTCTGCGTCACGTCGCCCCCTGCGTCACGTCGCCCCCTGCGTCACGTCGGACCTCTGCGTCACGTCGCCCCCTGCGTCACGTCGGACCTCTGCGTCACGTCGCCCTCTGCGTCATGTCGCCCCCTGCGTCCCGTCGCCCCCTGCGTCACGTCGGACCTCTGCGTCACGTCGCCCCCTGCGTCACGTCGGACCTCTGCGTCACGTCGGACCTCTGCATCACGTTGCCCCCTACGTCACGTTGCCCCCTACGTCACGTCGGACCTCTGCGTCACGTTGCCCCCTACGTCACGTCGGATCTCTGCGTCACGTCGGAACTCTGCGTCACGTCGGACCTCTGCGTCACGTCGCCCCCTACGTCACGTCGGACCTCTGCGTCACGTCGCCCCCTGCGTCACGTCGCCCCCTGCGTCACGTCGGACCTCTGCGTCACGTCGGACCTCTGCGTCACGTCGGACCTCTGCGTCACGTCGCCCCCTGCGTCACGTCGGACCTCTGCGTCACGTCGCCCCCTGCGTCACGTCGGACCTCTGCGTCACGTCGGACCTCTGCGTCACGTCGCCCCCTACGTCACGTCGCCCCCTACGTCACGTCGGACCTCTGCGTCATGTCGGACCTCTGCGTCATGTCGGACCTCTGCGTCACGTCGCCCCCTGCGTCACGTTTGACCTCTGCGTCACGTCGGACCTCTGCGTCACGTCGCCCCCTGCGTCACGTCGCCCCCTACGTCACGTCGGACCTCTGCGTCATGTCGGACCTCTGCGTCACGTCGGACCTCTGCGTCACGTCGGACCTCTGCGTCACGTCGCCCCCTGCGTCACGTCGGACCTCTGCGTCACGTCGCCCCCTGCGTCACGTCGGACCTCTGCGTCACGTCGGACCTCTGCATCACGTTGCCCCCTACGTCACGTTGCCCCCTACGTCACGTCGGACCTCTGCGTCACGTTGCCCCCTACGTCACGTCGGATCTCTGCGTCACGTCGGAACTCTGCGTCACGTCGGACCTCTGCGTCACGTCGCCCCCTACGTCACGTCGGACCTCTGCTTCACGTCGCCCCCTTCGTCACGTCGGACCTCTGCGTCACGTCGGACCTCTGCGTCACGTCGCCCCCTGCGTCACGTCGGCCCTCTGCGTCACGTCGCCCCCTGCGTCATGTCGGACCTCTGCGTCACGTCGGACCTCTGCATCACGTTGCCCCCTACGTCACGTTGCCCCCTACGTCACGTCGGACCTCTGCGTCACGTTGCCCCCTACGTCACGTCGGATCTCTGCGTCACGTCGGACCTCTGCGTCACGTCGGACCTCTGCGTCACGTCGCCCCCTGCGTCACGTCGGACCTCTGCGTCACGTCGCCCCCTACGTCACGTCGGACCTCTGCGTCACGTCGCCCCCTGCGTCACGTCGGCCCCCTGCGTCACGTCGCCCCCTGCGTCACGTCGGCCTCTGCGTCACGTCGGACCTCTGCATCACGTTGCCCCCTGCGTCACGTTGCCCCCTACGTCACGTCGGATCTCTGCGTCACGTCGGAACTCTGCGTCACGTCGGACCTCTGCGTCACGTCGCCCCCTACGTCACGTCGGACCTCTGCGTCATGTCGGACCTCTGCGTCACGTCGGACCTCTGCGTCACGTCGGACCTCTGCGTCACGTCGCCCCCTACGTCACGTCGGACCTCTGCGTCACGTCGCCCCCTACGTCACGTCGGATCTCTGCGTCACGTCGGAACTCTGCGTCACGTCGGACCTCTGCGTCACGTCGCCCCCTACGTCACGTCGGACCTCTGCGTCACGTCGCCCCCTGCGTCACGTCGGACCTCTGCGTCACGTCGCCCCCTGCGTCACGTCGGACCTCTGCGTCACGTCGGACCTCTGCGTCACGTCGCCCCCTGCGTCACGTCGCCCCCTACGTCACGTCGGACCTCTGCGTCATGTCGGACCTCTGCGTCACGTCGGACCTCTGCGTCACGTCGGACCTCTGCGTCACGTCGCCCCCTGCGTCACGTCGGACCTCTGCGTCACGTCGCCCCCTGCGTCACGTCGGACCTCTGCTTCACGTCGCCCCCTTCGTCACGTCGGACCTCTGCGTCACGTCGGACCTCTGCGTCACGTCGGACCTCTGCGTCACGTCGCCCCCTGCGTCACGTCGGACCTCTGCGTCACGTCGCCCCCTGCGTCACGTCGGACCCCTGCGTCACGTCGGACCTCTGCGTCACGTCGCCCCCTGCGTCACGTCGGACCTCTGCGTCACGTCGCCCCCTGCGTCATGTCGGACCTCTGCGTCACGTCGGACCTCTGCGTCCCGTCGCCCCCTGCGTCACGTCGGACCCCTGCGTCACGTCGCCCCCTGCGTCACGTCGGACCCCTGCGTCACGTCGCCCCCTACGTCACGTCGGACCTCTGCTTCACGTCGCCCCCTTCGTCACGTCGGACCTCTGCGTCACGTCGGCCCTCTGCGTCACGTCGCCCCCTGCGTCACGTCGCCCCCTACGTCACGTCGGACCTCTGCGTCACGTCGGCCCCCTGCGTCACGTCGCCCCCTGCGTCACGTCGGACCTCTGCGTCACGTCGGACCTCTGCATCACGTTGCCCCCTGCGTCACGTTGCCCCCTACGTCACGTCGGATCTCTGCGTCACGTCGGAACTCTGCGTCACGTCGGACCTCTGCGTCACGTCGCTCCCTACGTCACGTCGCCCCCTACGTCACGTCGGACCTCTGCGTCATGTCGGACCTCTGCGTCACGTCGGCCCTCTGCGTCACGTCGGCCCTCTGCGTCACGTCGCCCCCTGCGTCCCGTCGGACCTCTGCGTCACGTCGCCCCCTGCGTCACGTCGGACCTCTGCGTCATGTCGGACCTCTGCGTCATGTCGGACCTCTGCGTCACGTCGCCCCCTGCGTCACGTTTGACCTCTGCGTCACGTCGGACCTCTGCGTCACGTCGCCCCCTGCGTCACGTCGCCCCCTACGTCACGTCGGACCTCTGCGTCATGTTGCCCCCTACGTCACGTCGGATCTCTGCGTCACGTCGGAACTCTGCGTCACGTCGGACCTCTGCGTCACGTCGCCCCCTACGTCACGTCGGCCCCCTGCGTCACGTCGGACCTCTGCGTCACGTCGCCCCCTGCGTCACGTCGCCCCCTACGTCACGTCGGACCTCTGCGTCACGTCGGACCTCTGCGTCACGTCGCCCCCTGCGTCAAGTCGGACCTCTGCGTCACGTCGCCCTCTGCGTCACGTCGGCCCTCTGCGTCACGTCGCCCCCTGCGTCACGTCGCCCCCTACGTCACGTCGCCCCCTGCGTCACGTCGGACCTCTGCGTCATGTCGGACCTCTGCGTCACGTCGGCCCCTGCGTCACGTCGCCCCCTGCGTCAAGTCGGACCTCTGCGTCACGTCGCCCCCTGCGTCACGTCGGACCTCTGCGTCACGTCGCCCCCTGCGTCATGTCGGACCTCTGCGTCACGTCGGACCTCTGCGTCACGCCGGACC
>SSNP01000005.1:437862-477862 GCA_006937955.1 Pachypanchax playfairii
CAAGATACAAAACATTTAAACAAGTGTAAAACCTCAACGGAACATAGTTTAACTTGTTCTCAAAATCTACAAATACTAAAATCAGAATAAAACAACTGGCTGATGTGATCAGTCATTTATCTAAAGATGAAGCAACAAGACAAAACACACGTGTTGTAAGGCTGAAAGGTCCAAGAGACGGGGGTCCGAATGCTGCTCCACCTTCTGGATCTAACACGTCTGAATCAATACTGCACTCAAACTTTCAAATCAGTGCCAAACAGGAAGGAAGTGACGGCGTTCACAGCCAACATGTAAACAAAGAGCAACAAGAATCTCATCGCATTAAAAAAAAAACTTCCTTTTAAGAAAATCTTTGAAAGTTCTAGATCCTGCAGAAGCTCTCAGACCAGGATGGATCAGAGGAACTTCAGTTCTCACCAGTCAGAAGGAATTCATTGGTCTCACACATGCACTCTCTCTCACTCACACACACACGCGTATGTACTGGTTCAGTTACTACACAGACTATTTGTTAAAACGTCTCACGCTGTAAAAACATGTTCAAATACAAAAACATCTGGATACACTTGGATTTTTAAGAAAGACAGTTTCTAACATTTTCTGACCATCTTGGCTACTTACACATCGATCATCTGTACAGGCTGCAGACGTGTCCTGTATAACACGTCTGCAGAACACCAACAGAATACGCTTGTGAAATATACATAAATACAGATTGCTAACATCTGCTGATTGGTTCATCTGCACACGACGAAGCGCCGTCTCATTCAGTTTAATACTAACAGGTTCCTTCAGTCATGTTCTCTATGATTCATCAAACCTCCTGTTCTTAGGTCACATGAGGACAAACCCGAGCAGGACGTGACGTTAGGTGAGTTTAAACACTGAGCATGTGACGAGCCTGGACAGTAAACAGCACTGATGGAGGATGAAGACTTGTCTTAAATCCTGCACAAAGGCTCGTGTTTCAGGAGCTGACAGTAAATAAGGAGGTCTGACTGAGGAGAGAACAGATTAGAGAACATGGAAAAGCTCGTGTTCATGGTTCCAGCTGTGGTTAACAGAAAAGGCTGAAGCTGGTAACGTGCTTCAGCACAGCTAAGTTCACCAGAGTAAAGGAGATCCAACAATCCTTCAATACATCTTCTTAACTCTGTGAGGATTATGAGCTGCCTGTTTTAAAGCTTCTTACATTTCGTAATTTACCATTTTTATAATTATTTCTATTTTACTGAACTACTTAATGTTTTCATTAAAGTTTCCTTCAAACAATGTGAACAGCAACAAAACTACTTAAACTGTTGAATAGTTTGGAAACAACTTTTTAAGTTTTACAGAATCACGGCAGGTTCTTCCTCTACGTTCAACAAAACATTCCTCACATCCTGTAATGACCTCAAGGTCACACCCCCCCTCTGCCTCACGTCGCCCCCTACGTCACACCCCCCCTCTGCCTCACGTCGCCCCCTACGTCACGTCGCCCCCTGCGTCACGTCGGACCTCTGCGTCACGTCGCCCCCTGCGTCACGTCGGACCTCTGCGTCACGTCGCCCCCTGCGTCACGTCGGACCTCTGCGTCACGTCGGACCTCTGCGTCACGTCGCCCCCTGCGTCACGTCGCCCCCTACGTCACGTCGGACCTCTGCGTCATGTCGGACCTCTGCGTCATGTCGGACCTCTGCGTCACGTCGCCCCCTGCGTCACGTCGGCCCTCTGCGTCACGTCGGACCTCTGCGTCACGTCGCCCCCTACGTCACGTCGCCCCCTACGTCACGTCGGACCTCTGCGTCACGTCGCCCCCTGCGTCACGTCGGACCTCTGCGTCACGTCGCCCCCTGCGTCACGTCGGACCTCTCCGTCACGTCGCCCCCTGCGTCACGTCGGCCCTCTGCGTCACGTCGGACCTCTGCGTCACGTCGCCCCCTACGTCACGTCGCCCCCTACGTCACGTCGGACCTCTGCGTCACGTCGCCCCCTGCGTCATGTCGCCCCCTGCGTCACGTCGGACCTCTGCGTCACGTCGGACCTCTGCGTCACGTCGGACCTCTGCGTCACGTCGCCCCCTGCGTCAAGTCGGACCTCTGCGTCACGTCGCACCTCTGCGTCACGTCGCCCCCTGCGTCACGTCGCCCTCTGCGTCACGTCGCCCCCTGCGTCACGTCGCCCCCTGCGTTACGTCGGACCTCTGCGTCACGTCGGACCTCTGCGTCACGTCGCCCCCTGCGTCACGTCGCCCCCTACGTCACGTCGGACCTCTGCGTCATGTCGGACCTCTGCGTCACGTCGGACCTCTGCGTCACGTCGCCCCCTACGTCACGTCGGACCTCTGCGTCACGTCGGACCCCTGCGTCACGTCGCCCCCTGCGTCACGTCGGACCTCTGCGTCCCGTCGCCCCCTGCGTCACGTCGGACCTCTGCGTCACGTCGCCCCCTACGTCACGTCGGACCTCTGCGTCACGTCGGAACTCTGCGTCACGTCGGACCTCTGCGTCACGTCGCCCCCTACGTCACGTCGGACCTCTGCGTCACGTCGGACCTCTGCGTCATGTCGGACCTCTGCGTCACGTCGCCCCCTGCGTCACGTTTGACCTCTGCGTCACGTCGGACCTCTGCGTCACGTCGCCCCCTGCGTCACGTCGCCCCCTACGTCACGTCGGACCTCTGCGTCACGTCGGACCTCTGCGTCACGTCGCCCCCTGCGTCACGTCGGACCTCTGCGTCACGTCGCCCCCTGCGTCATGTCGCCCCCTACGTCACGTCGCCCCCTGCGTCACGTCGGACCTCTGCGTCACGTCGCCCCCTGCGTCACGTCGGACCTCTGCGTCACGTCGCCCCCTGCGTCACGTCGCCCCCTACGTCACGTCGGACCTCTGCGTCACGTCGGACCTCTGCGTCACGTCGCCCCCTGCGTCACGTCGGACCTCTGCGTCACGTCGCCCCCTGCGTCACGTCGCCCCCTACGTCACGTCGGACCTCTGCGTCATGTCGGACCTCTGCGTCACGTCGGACCTCTGCGTCACGTCGGACCTCTGCGTCACGTCGCCCCCTACGTCACGTCGGACCTCTGCGTCACGTCGCCCCCTGCGTCACGTCGGACCTCTGCGTCACGTCGCCCCCTACGTCACGTCGGACCTCTGCGTCACGTCGGACCTCTGCGTCACGTCGCCCCCTGCGTCACGTCGCCCCCTACGTCACGTCGGACCTCTGCGTCACGTCGCCCCCTACGTCACGTCGGACCTCTGCGTCATGTCGGACCTCTGCGTCACGTCGGACCCCTGCGTCACGTCGGACCTCTGCGTCACGTCGCCCCCTGCGTCACGTCGGACCTCTGCGTCACGTTGCCCCCTACGTCACGTCGGATCTCTGCGTCACGTCGGAACTCTGCGTCACGTCGGCCCTCTGCGTCACGTCGCCCCCTGCGTCACGTCGCCCCCTACGTCACGTCGGACCTCTGCGTCACGTCGGACCTCTGCGTCACGTCGCCCCCTGCGTCACGTCGGCCCTCTGCGTCACGTCGCCCCCTGCGTCACGTCGGACCTCTGCGTCACGTCGGACCTCTGCATCACGTTGCCCCCTACGTCACGTTGCCCCCTACGTCACGTCGGACCTCTGCGTCACGTTGCCCCCTACGTCACGTCGGATCTCTGCGTCACGTCGGACCTCTGCGTCACGTCGGACCTCTGCGTCACGTCGCCCCCTGCGTCACGTCGGACCTCTGCGTCACGTCGCCCCCTGCGTCACGTCGGACCTCTGCGTCACGTCGCCCCCTGCGTCACGTCGCCCCCTACGTCACGTCGGACCTCTGCGTCACGTCGGACCTCTGCGTCACGTCGCCCCCTGCGTCCCGTCGGACCTCTGCGTCACGTCGCCCCCTACGTCACGTCGGACCTCTGCTTCACGTCGCCCCCTGCGTCCCGTCGGACCTCTGCGTCACGTCGCCCCCTGCGTCACGTCGCCCCCTACGTCACGTCGCCCCCTGCGTCACGTCGGACCTCTGCGTCACGTCGCCCCCTGCGTCACGTCGGACCTCTGCGTCACGTCGCCCCCTACGTCACGTCGCCCCCTGCGTCACGTCGGACCTCTGCGTCACGTCGGACCTCTGCATCACGTTGCCCCCTACGTCACGTCGCCCCCTGCGTCACGTCGGACCTCTGCGTCACGTCGCCCCCTACGTCACGTCGGACCTCTGCGTCACGTCGGAACTCTGCGTCACGTCGCCCCCTGCGTCACGTCGCCCCCTACGTCACGTCGGACCTCTGCGTCACGTCGGACCTCTGCGTCACGTCGCCCCCTGCGTCACGTTTGACCTCTGCGTCACGTCGGACCTCTGCGTCACGTCGGACCCTGCGTCACGTCGCCCCCTGCGTCACGTCGGCCCCCTGCGTCACGTCGCCCCCTGCGTCACGTCGGACCTCTGCGTCACGTCGCCCCCTGCGTCACGTCGGACCTCTGCGTCACGTCGGACCTCTGCGTCACGTCGCCCCCTGCGTCACGTCGGACCTCTGCGTCACGTCGCCCCCTGCGTCACGTCGCCCCCTACGTCACGTCGGACCTCTGCGTCACGTCGGACCTCTGCGTCACGTCGCCCCCTGCGTCACGTCGGACCTCTGCGTCACGTCGCCCCCTGCGTCACGTCGGACCTCTGCGTCACGTCGGACCCCTGCGTCACGTCGGACCTCTGCGTCACGTCGCCCCCTGCGTCACGTCGCCCCCTACGTCACGTCGGACCTCTGCGTCATGTCGGACCTCTGCGTCACGTCGGACCTCTGCGTCACGTCGGACCTCTGCGTCACGTCGCCCCCTGCGTCACGTCGGACCTCTGCGTCACGTCGCCCCCTGCGTCACGTCGGACCTCTGCGTCACGTCGCCCCCTGCGTCACGTCGCCCCCTACGTCACGTCGGACCTCTGCGTCACGTCGGACCTCTGCGTCACGTCGCCCCCTGCGTCACGTCGGACCTCTGCGTCACGTCGCCCCCTGCGTCACGTCGCCCCCTACGTCACGTCGGACCTCTGCGTCATGTCGGACCTCTGCGTCACGTCGGACCTCTGCGTCACGTCGCCCCCTGCGTCACGTCGGACCTCTGCGTCACGTCGCCCCCTGCGTCATGTCGCCCCCTACGTCACGTCGGACCTCTGCGTCACGTCGGAACTCTGCGTCACGTCGGACCTCTGCGTCACGTCGCCCCCTACGTCACGTCGGACCTCTGCGTCACGTCGCCCCCTGCGTCACGTCGCCCCCTACGTCACGTCGCCCCCTACGTCACGTCGGACCTCTGCGTCATGTCGGCCCTCTGCGTCACGTCGCCCCCTGCGTCACGTCGGACCTCTGCGTCACGTCGGACCTCTGCATCACGTTGCCCCCTACGTCACGTCGCCCCCTACGTCACGTCGCCCCCTGCGTCACGTCGGACCTCTGCGTCACGTCGCCCCCTGCGTCATGTCGCCCCCTACGTCACGTCGGACCTCTGCGCCACGTCGCCCCCTGCGTCACGTCGGACCTCTGCGTCACGTCGCCCCCTGCGTCACGTCGGACCTCTGCGTCACGTCGCCCCCTGCGTCACGTCGCCCCCTACGTCACGTCGGACCTCTGCGTCACGTTGCCCCCTACGTCACGTCGGATCTCTGCGTCACGTCGGAACTCTGCGTCACGTCGCCCCCTGCGTCACGTCGGCCCTCTGCGTCACGTCGCCCCCTGCGTCACGTCGGACCTCTGCGTCACGTCGGACCTCTGCATCACGTCGCCCCCTGCGTCACGTCGCCCCCTACGTCACGTCGGACCTCTGCGCCACGTCGCCCCCTGCGTCACGTCGGACCTCTGCGTCACGTCGCCCCCTACGTCACGTCGGACCTCTGCGTCACGTCGGACCTCTGCATCACGTCGCCCCCTACGTCACGTCGGACCTCTGCGTCATGTCGGACCTCTGCGTCATGTCGGACCTCTGCGTCACGTCGCCCCCTGCGTCACGTCGGACCTCTGCGTCACGTCGCCCCCTGCGTCACGTCGGACCTCTGCGTCACGTCGCCCCCTGCGTCACGTCGCCCCCTACGTCACGTCGGACCTCTGCGTCACGTCGGACCTCTGCGTCATGTCGGACCTCTGCGTCACGTCGCCCCCTGCGTCACGTTTGACCTCTGCGTCACGTCGGACCTCTGCGTCACGTCGCCCCCTTCGTCACGTCGGACCTCTGCGTCACGTCGCCCCCTGCGTCATGTCGCCCCCTACGTCACGTCGCCCCCTGCGTCACGTCGGACCTCTGCGTCACGTCGCCCCCTGCGTCACGTCGCCCCCTACGTCACGTCGGACCTCTGCGTCATGTCGGACCTCTGCGTCACGTCGGACCTCTGCGTCACGTCGGACCTCTGCGTCACGTCGCCCCCTGCGTCACGTCGGACCTCTGCGTCACGTCGCCCCCTGCGTCACGTCGGACCTCTGCGTCACGTCGGACCTCTGCATCACGTTGCCCCCTACGTCACGTCGGATCTCTGCGTCACGTCGGAACTCTGCGTCACGTCGGACCTCTGCGTCACGTCGCCCCCTACGTCACGTCGACCTCTGCTTCACGTCGCCCCCTGCGTCACGTCGGACCTCTGCGTCACGTCGCCCCCTGCGTCACGTCGCCCCCTACGTCACGTCGGACCTCTGCGTCACGTCGGACCTCTGCGTCACGTCGCCCCCTGCGTCACGTCGGACCTCTGCGTCACGTCGCCCCCTGCGTCACGTCGGACCTCTGCGTCACGTCGGACCTCTGCGTCACGTCGCCCCCTGCGTCACGTCGGACCTCTGCGTCACGTCGCCCCCTGCGTCACGTCGCCCCCTACGTCACGTCGCCCCCTGCGTCACGTCGGACCTCTGCGTCACGTCGCCCCCTGCGTCACGTCGCCCCCTGCGTCACGTCGGACCTCTGCGTCACGTCGGACCTCTGCGTCACGTCGGACCTCTGCGTCACGTCGCCCCCTGCGTCACGTCGGACCTCTGCGTCACGTCGCCCCCTGCGTCAAGTCGGACCTCTGCGTCACGTCGCCCCCTGCGTCACGTCGGACCTCTGCGTCACGTCGCCCCCTGCGTCACGTCGGACCTCTGCGTCACGTCGCCCCCTGCGTCACGTCGCCCCCCACGTCCCGTCGGACCTCTGCGTCACGTCGCCCCCTGCGTCACGTCGGACCTCTGCGTCACGTCGGACCTCTGCGTCACGTCGCCCCCTGCGTCACGTCGGACCTCTGCGTCACGTCGCCCCCTGCGTCACGTCGCCCCCTACGTCACGTCGGACCTCTGCGTCATGTCGGACCTCTGCGTCACGTCGGACCTCTGCGTCACGTCGGACCTCTGCGTCACGTCGCCCCCTGCGTCAAGTCGGACCTCTGCGTCACGTCGCCCCCTGCGTCACGTTTGACCTCTGCGTCACGTCGGACCTCTGCGTCACGTCGCCCCCTGCGTCACGTCGGACCTCTGCGTCACGTCGCCCCCTGCGTCACGTCGCCCCCTACGTCACGTCGGACCTCTGCGTCATGTCGGACCTCTGCGTCATGTCGGACCTCTGCGTCACGTCGCCCCCTGCGTCACGTCGGACCTCTGCGTCACGTCGGACCTCTGCGTCACGTCGCCCCCTGCGTCACGTCGCCCCCTACGTCACGTCGGACCTCTGCGTCACGTCGGACCTCTGCGTCACGTCGCCCCCTGCGTCACGTCGGACCTCTGCGTCACGTCGCCCCCTGCGTCACGTCGGACCTCTGCGTCACGTCGCCCCCTGCGTCACGTCGCCCCCTGCGTCACGTCGGCCCTCTGCGTCACGTCGCCCCCTGCGTCACGTCGGACCTCTGCGTCACGTCGGACCTCTGCGTCACGTCGCCCCCTGCGTCAAGTCGGACCTCTGCGTCACGTCGCCCCCTGCGTCACGTCGGACCTCTGCGCCACGTCGCCCCCTGCGTCACGTCGCCCCCTACGTCACGTCGCCCCCTGCGTCACGTCGGACCTCTGCGTCACGTCGCCCCCTGCGTCACGTCGCCCCCTGCGTCACGTCGGACCTCTGCGTCACGTCGGACCTCTGCGTCACGTCGCCCCCTGCGTCACGTCGGACCTCTGCGTCACGTCGCCCCCTGCGTCACGTCGCCCCCTACGTCACGTCGGACCTCTGCGTCACGTCGGAACTCTGCGTCACGTCGGACCTCTGCGTCACGTCGCCCCCTACGTCACGTCGGACCTCTGCGTCACGTCGGACCTCTGCGTCACGTCGCCCCCTGCGTCACGTCGGACCTCTGCGTCACGTCGCCCCCTGCGTCACGTCGGACCTCTGCGTCACGTCGGACCTCTGCGTCACGTCGCCCCCTGCGTCACGTCGGACCTCTGCGTCACGTCGCCCCCTGCGTCATGTCGCCCCCTACGTCACGTCGGACCTCTGCGTCACGTCGGACCTCTGCGTCACGTCGGACCTCTGCGTCACGTCGCCCCCTGCGTCACGTCGGACCTCTGCGTCACGTCGCCCCCTGCGTCAAGTCGGACCTCTGCGTCACGTCGCCCCCTGCGTCACGTCGGACCTCTGCGTCACGTCGCCCCCTGCGTCACGTCGGACCTCTGCGTCACGTCGCCCCCTGCGTCACGTCGCCCCCTACGTCACGTCGGACCTCTGCGTCACGTCGGACCTCTGCGTCACGTCGGACCTCTGCGTCACGTCGGACCTCTGCGTCACGTCGCCCCCTGCGTCACGTCGGACCTCTGCGTCACGTCGCCCCCTGCGTCACGTCGCCCCCTCCGTCACGTCGCCCCCTGCGTCACGTCGGACCTCTGCGTCACGTCGCCCCCTGCGTCACGTCGGACCTCTGCGTCACGTCGCCCCCTGCGTCACGTCGGACCTCTGCGTCACGTCGCCCCCTACGTCACGTTGCCCCCTACGTCACGTCGGACCTCTGCGTCACGTCGCCCCCTACGTCACGTCGGACCTCTGCGTCACGTCGCCCCCTGCGTCACGTCGGACCTCTGCGTCACGTCGGACCTCTGCGTCACGTCGCCCCCTGCGTCACGTCGGACCTCTGCGTCACGTCGCCCCCTGCGTCATGTCGCCCCCTACGTCACGTCGCCCCCTGCGTCACGTCGGACCTCTGCGTCACGTTGCCCCCTACGTCACGTCGGATCTCTGCGTCACGTCGGAACTCTGCGTCACGTCGCCCCCTGCGTCACGTCGGACCTCTGCGTCACGTCGCCCCCTGCGTCACGTCGCCCCCTGCGTCACGTCGCCCCCTGCGTCACGTCGGACCTCTGCGTCACGTCGCCCCCTACGTCACGTCGGACCTCTGCGTCATGTCGGACCTCTGCGTCACGTCGGACCTCTGCGTCACGTCGCCCCCTGCGTCACGTCGGACCTCTGCGTCACGTCGCCCCCTACGTCACGTCGGACCTCTGCGTCACGTCGGAACTCTGCGTCACGTCGGACCTCTGCGTCACGTCGCCCCCTACGTCACGTCGCCCCCTACGTCACGTCGGACCTCTGCGTCACGTCAATCTTTACTGAATGTTGACCTTTACATTATATTGACCTCTATGTCATGTTGACCTTGACCTCTTGTTGACCTCTGTCAGGTTGACTTGACCTCATAAGATTTTCATACAAAGTAAAATAAATAAGTTAATATAAAAACAGACAATTTTTTTTACGTTTCAGAGACAAAGTGACTGCTGACATTCTATAGGTTAGAAGAGGAACCAGCTGATACAGCGCTGATGGGAATGAAGGCATTATTAATAATAATAAAATAATAATAATAGCCCAGAACTTCCTGTTTGGCCTAATGAAGTGACAGTCAGGAGGACGGGGCTTTGAGGCTTCTGTCTGGTTAATAACGGTGAAAGTGAAGGATTTATAAGCATTGTGACACGTTGTAGCCGTCGCTGTCAGATGTGTGCTGCACAGTGTGATCCTGCAAAGAGCCCAAGTCACTGAAACGCTCCCCACACCAGACACACTTGAACTGTCCCTCTCTAGAGTGTGTGCTCTGGTGTTTGGTCAGGTGTTCACGCTGTTTGAAGCCTTTGTTGCAGTGATCACATTTGAACGGTTTCTCGCCTGTGTGCACTCGTCTATGGCGGTTCAGGTCTGATGTGTATTTGAAACGCTTTTCACAGTCAGAACACTTTAGGGGCTTTTCCCTCGACGGGTCGCAGCGGTGCTGGACGAACTCTGATGAGGACATGAACCGGCGGTCACACAGCGAGCACTTCAGGGGCTTCTCTTGGCAGTGGGAGTTCTGATGACGCTGCAGCGTGGAACTCTTCTTATATCCCTTCCCACAAACATCACACTTGTAGGGCTTGTCGGACGAAGTGTTGGACGGCTCACCACATTTGTGTCTGAGCAGCTCTCCTGATTGGCTGAACTCCTTCTGACATGAGGCGCACTTGAACAGGTTGTCCATGCCGTGAACGTGCTGGTGGTAAAGAAGGTGAGATGGTTGCATGAAGCCTTTGTCACACAAACTGCATTTGAACGGCCGATCGGTGGGGTCTTTGTGTGTGCGTCTGTGGCGAACAAGTGCGTACTGCTGCTTGAAGCTCATCTGACACTCGTCGCAGTGGAAGGGACGCTCCTCTGAGTGCGTGCGCTCATGTTGGCGCAGGTCAGATGGACGCTTGAAACCTTTACCACATGTGGCGCAGCGAAATGGGCGTGAACCCTGCGGGTGGCAGGGGTGGTGAAGCAGTTCTGAGGATTCTTTGAAGTGCAGCTCGCACAAGTTGCACTTAAACAAGTGCTCTCCGGAGTGCACGTACATGTGGCGCACGAGGTGGGAGCGGTGCTTGAAGCTCTTTTCACACACGGCGCATTTAAAGGGCCGCTCGTTGCTGTGGGTTCGCTGGTGGTGCTGTAGGTGTGACGACTGGCTGAAGGCCTTGCCACAGGTTTCACATTTGAAGGGTTTCTCTCCCGTGTGAACCCGTTCGTGCCGCGTGAGTTCTGATAGGTGTTTGAAGCCTTTCTGACAGACAGAACATTTGTACGGCCGATCTCGAGCCGAAGGGAAAGGTAGAATGGACGAACTGCTGCTGGCTGATGTAGCATCGTTGCTGGGTGGCTGGGAGCTGCTGGTGGAGGTGGGTGTTGTGTTACCAGAAGAACCGGGTCGGTATGTCTTCTCACAGATGGAACACTTCATTGGGTTGCTGCTGTTATGTGATGTGTGGTGCTGGGCCAGAGAGGAAAGCAGTGAGAAACCCATTTTACACACACCACACACAAACGGCTTCTGCTCCACCTGCACACACTGGTGCTCCAGCAGGTCTGTGGCCTGGTGGAAAATCTTCAGACACTGGGTGCACTGGAAGGACCGGTCCTGACTCATCACGCACTGGTGTTCAAGTGGGTTTGTGAGATGGGAGACATCATGTCCACAAGCCCCACACTTGTGTCCTCCCTCTGCTTGGACCTGCATGGAGGTCTGCTGGGCCTGCTGCTGCTGGCCGTGTTGCTGCAGCGATGTAGCGTCGGACTGGAGTACGATACCGTATACAGCACAGCTCAATGCGTTCTCAGCTCCAGGAGGGATGGCGTGGACGACTGGGGGTGGAGCGACTGTGTGCTGCTGCCAGGCCTCAGACAGGCGGCCCCGTGAGTAGGGATTCAGTTTGGCAGCTGGAGGGGCCCAACTAAAGCAAGAGAGGCAGATATTTTGATTAACGGGCAACAAACTTTTGAATGTGTTAAAGAAACAGAAACAAACTCACTCCATGTCTGTGAAGCTGTGAGTGATGAGCTGATGCCTCAGAGAAATGCTGTGAGACGTTGGACTGACGTCCACTGCTTTACTTCATCCTTTCAGAGTCTGCAGGACAAACAGGGTCAAAGGTTAAACAGCTCAAACAGGACAGATAAAGCTGCACAGGTTCCTTCCAGATGTTTACCGCCCTGGACACAAAGCAGCTGTTTCATGTGTCACAGCGTTTTATGTTCCTGTTAAATCACTTTATACTGGGGAGGAAAACGTTCCGTCCAAACGTTTAAACACCTGAAATGAGCGCGATGTAAACCGAGTCCATCGCTGTTTGCACTGTCCAACACGCGTCACATGATTTATTTGATCTTTCAGGAGGTTCGGAACCGGGAATTAAATCCTACTGAACGGATTTTTAACCGTGAAACACGGACGTCATGCTGATTTTATTTAAATATCCTATAATTAAAAGACAGTTTCACTTCCCGCGACGCAGAAATCCAAAAGATGAACGATTCTCAGGGAAAAATGGGGAACCGGGTCTATGTATCGTGACGTTTATCGTGTAACCGGGACGAGTTAGCTTGCTAACCGGGCTACTTGCCGTTAGCCCCGGGTCGTTCGGCCCGGAAGCCCCGGGAGCAGCAGTTCCACCGGGAGACAGCCACCAGCGGGGACACCTTCCTAACGGGGTCCGCTGTGACGGGAGACTCTGCGTCCACATACCTGCAGCGTCCCGTCATGACCTGGTTTAACGTGTCCGGTTCCAGGTCTCTTCCTCTGCAGCTCGCTGCTTTCAGCGTCACGGTTCCAGGGAAGAACCGAAGATGTCGACTCGTTAACGTGTTCCGCAGTATCCCAGATCGACCCGTTAACGGTCCCGGTTCACATCATTTATCTGGACGCGTCTTTTCCACCGCCGAGAGCAGTGTTGATGTTAGCGCGCTAACGGCTAGCTCCGGAGCTCCTGGGCGCGCACGGTGACATGAACGCGCACACACACACAAACAGACAGACAGACACACACACACACAGTCAGCTTGGTGCATGTGTGCGTGAGACTTCCAGTATAAAAATACAAAAACAGTGCAAAAAAAAAAAAAAAATCAGATTAGAAATAATACAGACAGGAAGACAGACAGATAGATGCAGATAGACAGATATGCAGACAGACAGACAGGCAGTAGCTCAGGAGGAAGGGCTGCCGTCTTTCAATCAAATAGTTGATGGTCTGATCCCAGCTTTGTCGTCCACATGTCAAAGTGCCCTTGAGCAGGACACTGAACCCAGTGTGTGTGTTAGAAGCTTCAGTTTCCTGTTAGACTCCAGTATATTTACACGCGCACGCGCGCATATCTTCTATTTGACCAAATATCTTTTAGAAACGTGTTTAAACATTGTTTTAGTAACGTGTTACTTCTCGCTGGTAAAGACACACAATCTGTTCTCAATAATTTCAGTGCATTTTTTAAAAAAAGAAATCCCACAAATAATTCTGTTTTACAGGTAAAACCATTTTCCAACAGGATGATGTTTATTCATCCCTATGCAGCATCTCGGAACTAACATTTAACATGTTTTAAAATGAAAAATTATTAAAGGAACGTTTTATCCTATAACTTTATTCAACATGTTGTGAAATTTACAACTGGGAACGGTTTATGAGACCGCGCTGTGTTTCACGGGGACACTGATTCTGGTAACAACCGTTTGTTTATTTTGCCTTCACCGGAAGCTCGTTTTGTATTTCCCCAGTAGGTTCCGACAGTCGGTGAAATGTCGTGGTGCCGGTTTAGGATGCTAGTCGGGTACCTGGTTCAGGTTTAGGATGCTAGTCGGGTACAGCAGCAGCTCGGAAGAGGACTGTGAGGCGGAAGCGACACAAACATCAAGGCGAAAGTCGGAAGATGAAGCGAGTAACGCAAAGAAAAGAAGTAAAGTAGAAGATTCGGGTCCTAGAACAAGGTGTGTGATTGATCGTTTTATTTAAGCAGTGCTATGAGTCCTGCTGGTCCTGTTGGATGCTCACAGAGACCAGGTCTTGTGGGGTTCCAGACTGTGTTCCATCTCTGACGGATTCGGTTCTACCTGTTAGTTTTATTGTGAATTTACGACAGAAACATGAAGGTACTTTGTGTCAGTCAGCTGATGGTGGATTTCCTGCAGACTGCCGGTCCCTGGACGCCTGCTGGACATGTTCCCTGATGCAGATGATCCTCAGACGGAGGACAGCTCCCTCCATGGTGGACGTGTCCGCTCCTTCAGGCACGAGAGAGGAAACTGGGCCACTTATGTTTATTTCACCTGTAAGAGACTCAGAGTATCAAGACAGTGTGTTTATCTCTCACATTGTGGTTAATCGTGTGTCTCCTCTTCATCAGATTGTCCTGAGGAAGACTTTGAGGAGCTGTTGGAGGAGCTCCTGTCAGTGGCGGGGACTCGGGGACTGGCTCTGACTCCACAGGAGGAGTTCCACCTCAGCCTATCTCAGACGGTGGTTCTCAGACACCACTGGATCCAGCCTTTCACTCAGAGCCTGAGAACGAGCCTGTCCCGCTGCAGGAGGTGTGTTTACACTCAGGTGATGCTTCTTCTCGCTGTATGACACCTTGACGAGTTTTTGTTCCCTTGTTTCATGTTGGTAGGTTTGTGTGCTCAGCTGAGAGACTGAAGGTGTACTGTAACGCCGAAAGAACCAGGTAAAGTGTTCCTGTCTCTGGGGTTTGAGTTTGCAATGAAATATGTGCTTTACAGGAACACACAGGTGTGACACAGCATGTTACAAGCTGCATGTTAGCATGCAGGTGGTAACATGCAGGTGGTAACATGCAGGTGGTAACATGCAGGTGGTAACACGCAGGTGGTAACACGCAGGTAGTAACACGCAGGTGGTAACACGCAGGTGGTAACATGCAGGTGGTAACATGCAGGTGGTAACATGCAGGTGGTAACACGCAGGTGGTAACACGCAGGTAGTAACACGCAGGTGGTAGCACGCAGGTGGTAGCACGCAGGTAGTAACACGCAGGTGGTAACATGCAGATTACTGAGAGTTGCTGCTATGAACTCAGAATCCGTCACATCTTCATCTTTAAACTTCTTTTCTTTGATGTTTTAAAACCTTCATGTGTCGGTTCTTTACAGAACCTTCTTGGGGATGGAAGTGTCTTCTGGACACACTCAGCTGTTGGATCTGATTCAAGTCGTTGACCAAACGATGACAGAATTTCAGCTGGACACGTTCTACAAGGTCAGTTATAAAGTGATTATGTAACAGCTGGAGCAGTTTGGAATCGAGTGAATTCTTTCTTTAGGTTTTGATTTATTAAAAGGTAACAACGCTGTCATTTACAGCTAATCAGATAGTTTTGGTGACAGAACGGTGTGTAAATATTATGTTTCCCTTTAATGGGACAAATATAAAATAAGTGTGTGAGATGAAACCAGCTCTATAAGCATCGATCTGTGTTTACAGGATCCATCTTTCCACGTGAGTCTGGCCTGGTGTGTCGGAGACCAGACGGAGAAACTGAAGGACGTCCTGCCGACGCTGCAGGTACTGAGACATCATGTTCATAGACACACAACAAATACATGTGTTGCTGCTTCCAGCTACCAGTTCATTTACATGTTACAGGTAAACAAACTGCACGTAAACGGAGTCAGCTGAGCAGAAAGCCTTTCACTTCTGATGTTTATTTACAGTTTCTTATGGTTGAGTAACTTTACTATCAGAGAGACGTGTTTTATTCATCAACACTCCTTCATAACTAACAACATATAAACATTCTCTGTTAGTTAAAATGTTACAGCTTGATGTCGGTAGTTGATACGAGTCTTTTCTAATTAATAACACCTGGATGACGGATCAACAAACACCAGATTAATAATTAATGTTGCTGTAGAAGTAAACAAACTGTTTTTAATAGCAAACAGCTCTTAATGTTTTTATTCTTTTTGTTGACTTTGAGATGTGATAAATAATAAAGATGTTTGAATCGAGACTCATCTTCAGAAAGACGACGCAGGATCGTGTCAGTCTGTTTTAACTTGTTGTCAGAATTCTTGTGACCTGCAGCTGTTTCCTGTTTGAGGGACCTGCTTGTTGTGTCCTGGTTCAGACTGACACGGCTCATCTTTGTACGTTACAGAACGTTGTAGACGACCGTGAGGAAGGACCATTTGTACTGATCATGGACTGTGTGGACGCTCGCTGCAGGACAGGAAACAGGACTTTTCAGTTCCCTCTGAGGGTGTAAAGTGTGAAACGACTGAAACTGTTTGAATTTGTTGGTTTAAAGAGCTACAAGACGACTCACCAGATGTTCTACATATCAAACAATGATCAGAAATCCTCTTCAGCCAGCGGGTGTGTGAAACATGTAGGAGCCTCCGGTGATTCTCACCTTGTGTTAAAACTAGATGAAGCTGGTTGTAGTTTGATTCTTATTGCTGCTTCTCTCTGGGAGCTGAGAAGTGGCACACGTTTCATGCACTTGTAAAACTTTGGTGACATAAAAAGTCTCTGAAAGGAAGCAGCGCTTGTTTCTAAAGAGTACTGAAACCCATCAGAGCAGCCCTGACGGAGGTTTCAGTCCACAGAGACAGTTTTTATTCTCCCTGAACTCAACCAGATGTTTCTGTACAGGTCAGCAGATGTTACGAACACACATGTTCACTCGTGTGTTAACTTGATCGTTAGTGGTCTGAAGGTCTGCACATGTTTTCAGGCTGATGTCTCCTTGAACGTTGAGTTTTTCAGATTGTTTTAGCTGTAAATCTATAACAAGCTGTTCTTATCAGCTGTGTGTCAAAATAAAGAATCATCTGATCTCACACAGTCTCAGCTGCAGGTTTAGTGTCTGTGGGCTCAGTGACTGATAAACGGTAAGTTGAGCGCACACACACACACACACACACACACACACACACACACACACACACACACACACACACACACACACACACACACACACACACACACACACACACACACACACACACACACACACACAGCAGTTACTCTGCTGAACGTGGACAGAAACACGTCAGCTGCATCCTTTAAATGTCTCATCTCACCTGAGTGGCAGCGTGTGGGTTTAATTACAGCAGCTGATCCTTCTCAGAGCTGCAGGGGTCAAAGGTTAAACACTGAACACCTGGAGTTGAATCACCACACAGACAACAGAATGTGCCACTAGGAATGTTTTACTCTGTAAAAGGCAGCAGAGACAGTTTGTCTGGGTTTTCTGGTCAGGTACAATCACTCGGGTCAGAACTCGGGTTCCCACGTTCTTCATTAACATGTTTCTAAACAGAATGTCTGGAGATGTCATGGAGAAAATAAACTGCATCTTTCTGGAGTTCAAGACTTTCAAGGCACCTGGATCAAACCAAACGAGCAGTTTTACATCAGAAGGTCCCGGTTTATCTCGTTTATCTGGAGGTTTGAAGACATCGTGAGGTTGAACCGTGCGACCTCACGCTCACAGAGACGCATCTTACAACAAGCAAATCAGGTTCTCTCAGACTAAAATCCAATTCCACAGGATTCTAACCAGCAACCTTCAAAGAACAAAGAACATTTAAGGACTAACGTTTCAATAGAAATCAGTAAAATATCAGAAGGATCAAACTTAAAGAGTTGAGATGATTTCCAGCTGAGCTTCAGCTTCTCTGCGAGATGAAACATGAACACAGAACTCTGAAGCTCCGGCACGTCCCGGGTCCTCAACACGTCCTCTTCATGTTAAACAACATCCTGTTTTATAGGAAATCTTCAGACCAGTAGAAAGTTTTTCATTCATCAACAGTAAACGTCACGTGATCTGATCAGAATTCTTTCATCAACATTTTGGCATCAACAGTAAATCTTTGGCAGCCAGTTTGCAGAAACACCTGGCGAGTTCCTGAAGCGCCTCACGGTGAAAACAACACGGTT
Source organism: Pachypanchax playfairii (assembly GCA_006937955.1). Taxonomy (NCBI): domain Eukaryota; kingdom Metazoa; phylum Chordata; class Actinopteri; order Cyprinodontiformes; family Aplocheilidae; genus Pachypanchax; species Pachypanchax playfairii. The sequence goes on from SSNP01000005.1 coordinate 455,505, forward strand.
TTAATGTAGTTCACAGTCGTGAAGTTTGTCAACATGTCAACGTGCTCGTTGCCCGGCAGCTCTTTCAGGACGACGGGCTGTTTCTGTTGCTCCACCCACCGTTTACACTGGATGGCGCTCTGCAGGTTCACCGTCCCGTCCCCGTCACCGTAAAGCACCGTCGGTTCCACGTCAGGGAACTTATCAGAGTACTGGAAGGATTCAGGTGTGAGGACGCCGACGCCGTACAGACAATGGACAGCCACGCCAGGCGGCGTGAGGTCGAACACCAGTGGCTCCGTGTCCTTACGCATCAGCCAGCCTTCACTGAAACCGATGTCCGAGTACAGACGCTCGTAGTCCTGCAGAGTGTAGTTAGTGGTGGGCGTCTGAACAAGAACCTGGAGGTGGAGTGAAACACGCTCAGTAAGCAGGTGAGAACAACATCAATTTATTATAAACAGTAACTCACTAAAAAGGAAAGGTGTGGACAAAAGGGGGCGTGGCCAACGGAAACAGAACACAATTAAAATTAACTTCAAGTGTGTGAAAACATCTGGCTACAAACATGAAGGGGTTTCTCCTCCAGACCTTGTCTTTGGGCCAGGTGTGGGAATAGGGGAGGAGCCAGTTGGTGGAGACGGCAGAGCGTTGCTGAGAACGAATCTTCAGCGGGCTGATCACCGGGATGCGGTTGTTATCACCTAAAGTTAGAGAACCAAAACAGAGAACAGAGAATGAGAAGTGAAGCAAACATCACCCAACCGAGAGCTCCACGTCGATCTCCACACGCCTTAAAGAGCAAACACTGTTTATCTGTTTACCCATAATGCACTGCAGCACAAACACCAGCTGTCAGCATGGTGATGGAGGGCTGGTGGTTTGGGCTCTGAAGCATCCGGACCTGGACACCTCTGACCTCAATGTGTCGTTAGTCTGTCTGACAGCTGAAGCTCAGATCAAACCGGGTCATGAACCAGAACCATGATCCAAACTATAAACTAGAGTCTTGAGGTAGGTTCTTACTGAGTACTGAAAAATCATCTTGTTTTTGGATGGATGGATGGATGGATGGATGGATGGATGGATGGATGGATGGATAGATGGATAGATGGATAGATGGATAGATGGATAGATGGATAGATGGATGGATGGATGGATGGATAGATAGATAGATAGATAGATAGATAGATAGATAGATAGATAGATAGATAGATAGATAGATAGATAGATAGATAGATAGATAGAGTGGAGCTGTGGGTTGATGCTCAGATCCATTTAGGTTCTGGTTCTGTTGGACTGTGTGATGATGTATCTCTTACCAGATGTGACCACGCGGAGTGTTTTGGCCACGCCCGCCCACGGCGGGCCCAGACTGATGAAAGCTTTGATGTATTTGTCCTTCCAGGCCTGCGGCTGCTGGTTGAGGAAGTACAGTGTGTACATGTTCCCCATGCTGTGAGCGATCAGAACCACGGGTCCACCCGCCTTCTCCGCCATCTCCTCGATCATCCGCTGCAGGACCAGGAAATATTCTTTATTCTCATCTGGAAGCAGAAAGACAGACGCAGATGAGGACGCAGTGTCCCACCGACGACCCGGCTGTGTAAGTGTTTGTGTGGTTTCGTACTCGGGGCCTTCCTCCAGTCGTACGGCGCTCCTCTGACATCATCATCTCGGGTGTAGCCCCACTCCACCATGGCCTGCACTATGCTGAAGAAATACATGCCTGAAACACACAAGAACATGTTGAACATCACGGGACGAGTGACACGATCTACCAAACAGAACCAGAACTGGCTGAATCAGTGATTATGGATTCTGCAGGAGGAACCTGCAGGATCCATTCTGTTCCACACGTGGACTGATGTCACGTGCACATGTAGAACGTGCTCGTAGTTCTTGTTTAACTGTTGAGACTCTACGTCTGTGTGTCAGAGAACATTAATCGTTAACTCAGAACGCAGGACGTAAAGAACTGGAGCAGCAGCGCCGCCTCCAATCCCAGAGTGGATTATCTGGTTTGGTCGATCCGGTTCACAGACAGTCCAGCTGTGTGAAACCTGTGAGGATCCATCCAGATGTTCAGCTCCATTCAGACTCACCGACGCTGCGTTTGCTGGGGTCCAGGTACTCCAGTGAGTATGTCTTTCCGAAGCCCGGGACGCGGATCTCCACGCCCGGCGGGGAGGAGGAGGAGCCTGTGGTTCTGTTGTAGATCAGCCTGCAAACCCAAACAGTTCAACATTTCACTTCTGCTTCAGATAAACAAACACGCGTGACGTGTGAAAACAACTTCCTCAAATCAGTGTTTCTACCTCCGAGCTCGCAGGTGCTTCCCTGGAACTGACGCACCCTGAACATCTGAGTGCTCGAGGGAAACCGCCACTTCCAGAAACATCAGGAAGTTTCAGACGGAGAAAATTCAAACAAAACAACTTCACGTTTCCTGTTTTTTAATTTGAAGCTTTAGTACAAAGAGTTAAAGATTTTCAGGTTGTTCAGAGAACTAGATCTCCTTTAGGATCCGACCCGAGGCAGCAGGGCGTGTCCTGACATGCAGGATCTAAACCCACGCCAACACAAAGACACACCTGATGTTGTCGATCCAGCAGTCGATGGCGACGGGGACCAGCAGCTCCAGGTTGAGCCACAGAGTGAAGAACGAGTCCGTCTTCTTGTAGCAGATGTAGTGGACCACGCTGGGTTTGTCCAGCTTGGCCTCCAGCTGGTTTCCCAGATCCCCCGGAACTGCAACAACCAACATTCAGTCACAGACAGAAGACACAGAACTCTGGTTCTGGTTCTAAGTTCTCCAGCTGCTGACAGACAGGAACGTGTCATTAGCTGCCTGATCGCAAACACTGAGAACAAAAACTCTACATCACATCACCTCCAGAACCAGAACCAGAGTTCCAACAAGTGAAACTAAATCCTGTTTTTCTGTTCACACGTTACTGGACGCAGCAGATCAGATGAGACACAGGTACCCTGTCTGTGAGACATAATCGGACCTTTTCTCTAATATCTGTTTTTACCAAACCAACAATGACGCGAGACTGATTAACAGGAACCATGGTTCTCCCAGAACCACCTCCGCAGGCCGGACCGGACCAGCAGCTTAGAACCAAAAACATTTCACTTCTTAAAGAAGTCAGAAACCAGCCAGCAGGTTCTGAACATGGAGGTTCTTCTGGTCCAAACAGTTTGAACGTGTCTGTGGATGTTTATCAGCGAGTCATGAAACATGAAGCTCGTTGGTTTATTTTTATCTGGAGTTTCGTGCACGAGGACGGGAACAAACAGATGTTTACGTGGTTACTGGTTAGAACCCGTGAGACAAACACGAGAGAGAATTACACAACACAGAGTCACACAAACATCCTGCTGTTGGATCGATCCAGGGGTCAAAGGTCATGCCGGATCCTTCACACGGGACAGTCAGGGTTATCTCCTCACATCACATGATCTGAGCATCGTGAAGATAACCGCCAAAGGATCAAGGATCCCGGTCCTTTACTAACATCTGGAAGGTCTTCATATCAGGACTTTGTCAAGTCTTTCACAGGTTTAATCAGACGAGTCTGAGATCAGAGCAGGTCAAGAAGATCCATGAAATCTGATCAAACTCACGTAAACAGAGACGGTGATTTAAACCACAGACAGAACAAAACTTCAGATGTTTAAACAGGTGAGACATGACAGGTGAGACATGACAAGTGAGACATGACAGGTGAGACATGACAAGTGAGGCATGACAAGTGAGACATGACAGGTGAGACATGACAAGTGAGACATGACAGGTGAGACATGACAGGTGAGACATGACAAGTGAGACATGACAAGTGAGACATGACAGGTGAGACATGACAAGTGAGACATGACAGGTGAGACATGACAAGTGAGACATGACAAGTGAGACATGACAGGTGAGACATGACAAGTGAGACATGACAAGTGAGACATGACAAGTGAGACATGACAAGTGAGACATGACAGGTGAGACATGACAGGTGAGACATGACAGGTGAGACATGACAGGTGAGACATGACAGGTGAGACATGACAGGTGAGACATGACAAGTGAGACATGACAGGTGAGACATGACAAGTGAGACATGACAAGTGAGACATGACAAGTGAGACATGACAGGTGAGACATGACAGGTGAGACATGACAGGTGAGACATGACAAGTGAGACATGACAAGTGAGACATGACAGGTGAGACATGACAAGTGAGACATGACAGGTGAGACATGACAGGTGAGACATGACAGGTGAGACATGACAGGTGAGACATGACAAGTGAGACATGACAAGTGAGACATGACAGGTGAGACATGACAAGTGAGACATGACAAGTGAGACATGACAGGTGAGACATGACAAGTGAGACATGACAGGTGAGACATGACAGGTGAGACATGACAAGTGAGACATGACAGGTGAGACATGACAGGTGAGACATGACAAGTGAGACATGACAAGTGAGACATGACAAGTGAGACATGACAAGTGAGACATGACAAGTGAGACATGACAAGTGAGACATGACAAGTGAGACATGACAGGTGAGACATGACAGGTGAGACATGACAAGTGAGACATGACAGGCGAGACATGACAGGTGAGACATGACAGGTGAGACATGACAAGTGAGACAAGACAAGTGAGACATGACAAGTGAGACATGACACGTGAGACATGACAAGTGAGACATGACAGGTGAGACATGACAAGTGAGACATGACAGGTGAGACATGACAGGTGAGACATGACAGGTGAGACATGACAAGTGAGACATGACAAGTGAGACATGACAGGTGAGACATGACAAGTGAGACATGACAGGTGAGACATGACAGGTGAGACATGACAAGTGAGACATGACAGGTGAGACATGACAGGTGAGACATGACAGGTGAGACATGACAAGTGAGACATGACAAGTGAGACATGACAGGTGAGACATGACAAGTGAGACATGACAAGTGAGACATGACAGGTGAGACATGACAAGTGAGACATGACAAGTGAGACATGACAGGTGAGACATGACAAGTGAGACATGACAAGTGAGACATGACAGGGGAGACATGACAGGTGAGACATGACAGGTGAGACATGACAAGTGAGACATGACAAGTGAGACATGACAGGTGAGACATGACAAGTGAGACATGACAAGTGAGACATGACAAGTGAGACATGACAGGTGAGACATGACAAGTGAGACATGACAGGTGAGACATGACAAGTGAGACATGACAGGTGAGACATGACAGGTGAGACATGACAAGTGAGACATGACAAGTGAGACATGACAGGTGAGACATGACAAGTGAGACATGACAAGTGAGACATGACAGGTGAGACATGACAGGTGAGACATGACAGGTGAGACATGACAGGTGAGACATGACAGGTGAGACATGACAAGTGAGACATGACAAGTGAGACATGACAAGTGAGACATGACAGGTGAGACATGACAAGTGAGGCATGACAAGTGAGACATGACAGGTGAGACATGACAAGTGAGACATGACAGGTGAGACATGACAAGTGAGACATGACAAGTGAGACATGACAGGTGAGACATGACAGGTGAGACATGACAAGTGAGACATGACAGGTGAGACATGACAAGTGAGGCATGACAAGTGAGACATGACAGGTGAGACATGACAAGTGAGACATGACATGTGAGACATGACAGGTGAGACATGAAAAGTGAGACATGACAGGTGAGAAATGACAAGTGAGACATGACAGGTGAGACATGACAGGTGAGACATGACAGGTGAGACATGACAAGTGAGACATGACAGGTGAGACATGACAAGTGAGACATGACAGGTGAGACATGACAAGTGAGACATGACAGGTGAGACATGACAAGTGAGACATGACAGGTGAGACATGACAAGTGAGACATGACAGGTGAGACATGACAGGTGAGACATGACAAGTGAGACATGACAAGTGAGACATGACAGGTGAGACATGACAAGAGAGACATGACAAGTGAGACATGACAGGGGAGACATGACAAGTGAAACATGACAAGTGAGACATGACAGGTGAGACATGACAAGTGAGACATGACAGGTGAGACATGACAAGGGAGACATGACAGGTGAGACATGACAGGTGAGACATGACAAGTGAGACATGACAAGTGAGACATGACAGGTGAGAAATGACAAGTGAGACATGACAAGTGAGAAATGACAAGTGAGACATGACAAGTGAGACATGACAGGTGAGACATGACAAGTGAGACATGACAGGTGAGACATGACAAGTGAGACATGACAGGTGAGACATGACAAGTGAGACATGACAAGTGAGACATGACAGGTGAGACATGACAAGTGAGACATGACAGGTGAGACATGACAAGTGAGACATGACAGGTGAGACATGACAGGTGAGACATGACAGGTGAGACATGACAAGTGAGACATGACAAGTGAGACATGACAGGTGAGACATGACAAGTGAGACATGACAGGTGAGACATGACAAGTGAGGCATGACAAGTGAGACATGACAGGTGAGACATGACAAGTGAGACATGACAGGTGAGACATGACAAGTGAGACATGACAAGTGAGACATGACAGGTGAGACATGACAAGTGAGACATGACAAGTGAGACATGACAGGTGAGACATGACAAGTGAGACATGACAGGTGAGACATGACAAGTGAGACATGACAGGTGAGACATGACAAGTGAGACATGACAAGTGAGACATGACAGGTGAGACATGACAGGTGAGACATGACAAGTGAGACATGACAAGTGAGACATGACAGGTGAGACATGACAGGTGAGACATGACAGGTGAGACATGACAAGTGAGACATGACAAGTGAGACATGACAGGTGAGACATGACAAGTGAGAAATGACAGGTGAGACATGACAGGTGGGACATGACAGGTGAGACATGACAGGTGAGACATGACAGATGAGAAATGACAGGTGAGACATGACAAGTAAGACATGACAAGTGAGACATGACAAGTGAAACATGACAAGTGAGACATGACAAGTGAGACATGACAGGTGAGACATGACAAGTGAGACATGACAGGTGAGACATGACAGGTGAGACATGACAGGTGAGACATGACAGGTGAGACATGACAAGTGAGACATGACAGGTGAGACATGACAGGTGAGACATGACAAGTGAGACATGACAGGTGAGACATGACAGGTGAGACATGACAGGTGAGACATGACAGGTGATCAGTGATTCACATTCTAACTGGATCAGAAACTCAAAGTGACCCTCGTAAAAACAGAAAAGTCCCAACAGAAACGTCAGAGTCCGGATCACATGATCAGGAGACTTCTGGACTGTTACAGACGCGCTCGCGCACGGGACTGAGCAGAAGTCAGGAGCTGAGCCTAATACAAACAAATTGGAATCAAAGATCCAGTTTAAAACGGGTTCTGAGTCCAGAACTCTGGATCCTTCTGGGGTCTGATGCTTAACAAACAAACAAAAACATTCATCTTAACACTCAGATCTAAGAACTGGACTGAGACAGTGACCAAGTGCCGGAGTCACTGGGCCAACCTGTAGAACCACAGCCCAGTTCTGGTTTTAGGTAAAAATGGTTTCTGGCTGCATCCCGTCTGGTTTAAGGACGTTCAGTGTGTTTCATCTCCTCTGGTTCGAACGTGAATCGAACCCAAACAGGAAAATCGTCAAATAAAAACACTCAGAACCGGAACACACACACACATAACTTACTGAGGACCACGGGGGGTCTCGGACTCGGACAGGACCTGTTGCTGAGACATTTCTCCGTCGGCCTCCCGCTGCTCGGAGCTGAAAACAACAACAACAACAAACCGACAGAGAGGGCGGTTAACCTGTTCCGACCCGCCATGGCTCCCGATGTCTCATCCCAAACGGTTCCGGTCGCCTCGCGCTAAAAGCGGCTTCTCCGCCGCGTCGTTCTGCGTTTCTCTGAAACTCCCCCGACTGTTAGACATCCGAAAACAAGGATCAATTAAAAAAAAAGATCACGAGATTCAGGTCTCAACCAGAGGCTGTCAGAAGTAATCAATCACAGATGCTATCGAGCGGAGGAGACTTCCCGCCCCCTTAGCAGTGACGCAATCACTAAGAAAACAGTTATGGCAAGCCGTTGTAACATATAACTACCCCCCCACCCCTCCCCCGCCCCACACCTCTAGTCTCATCAAGATAAATATTCCTCCTGATCCAAACGAGTCCAGATTCAAATGTTTAAACCTAAAATAACATTCCAACTAAAGATATACATTTCTGGATCGCTGCTATCTAAATAAGAAAAAAATATTTTAGGGTATCAGGAAATCTGTGAAAGGTTTAGGAGTTGTTTTTAACATTTAATGTTCAGATTAGAGACTCACATTTTAGACATGAGTTAGATATGATAACAGTTTTTAAGATGTCCAGATTAAAATCCCAAACAATGAGATTGATCTCATCTGGGAGAGATTATCCCACCGAGGCTACAGACTCAAACTCAGCTTGTGGAATTTAAACTCTTTATTGTTTTTGGAAAAAATCTGAACAGTTTTATACATCTTGTATGACTTGGACAGAGTTTTTCAAATATCCAGAATTCAGTTCAGACTTAACAGCATTAGAAGAAAAACTGCTCCAAATTTACACTTCATTCTTAGGTGAACACAGATTCTACAAATACACAAAACCCTAAAAGAAACACTTCATCAAACCAACCAGCACGTTCAGGTCGTGACACTGATTTAATCACATGTCAGGAAAAGTTAAACAAACCAAAACAATGAAAAAATACAAGATTAAACCAACTGTCTTAGTCAAATATGTTGGAAAATACTGTGATGTTTATCAGGTTGCATGTGTTCACACACACACACACGCACGCACGCACGCACGCACGCACACACACACACACACACACACACACACACACACACACAGGTTTATTTCTGATGTTTGTTATTTAGCTTCCAATCGAACATCGATCTCTTCAGGTATTTCTGATTTGCCCTCGAGGATCTGCTGGATTTGATCGAGCACCTTTTCATGGAACACTATGTCCAGATGAGCCAGTCCTCTGTATTCTGTCAGGTGGACGGGTTTCTCCTGCTGCCCTACCCAGCGTTTGCATAACCCCATGCTAAAGCTGTCCACCGTATCGTCCCCATCTGCATAAACAAAGTCCACTGGGTCCCCGTCAGGAAACTCCTCATCATAAATGTGTGTTACAGGAGTCGGAAGTCCCACTCCATACATACACCACACCTCCACGCCAGGTGGCTGCAGAGCACTGGTCAGGTTCTTGGTGTCCTCCCACTTGTACCTGCAATCAACAAGGACACAACTTAGAGACAAACAATAAGGTGCTTCAATCCTTCATCGCCAGCAGGTGGCACCAAACTGTGGAAGTCAGAGCTGTTAAAACAAGATCAATGGGTCTCTGTGGGTCCACTGAACCGCTCTGTTCTGAGAACTGATCAATAAACAGACTGTTTGATCAACAGAAGTGCACCTTCATGAAAACGTTAACCTTAAACACGCCAGAGAAAATCTTTACATTGACTTCAATGTTGTCAACATGAAAAAAATCACTGGAACCTTTAAACCACCAAAACAAGAACAAACCAAATGATTTGGGTTCCTTTAATAATCAAGTCTGTTGAATTTAGAGATTATAATTAATTATAAAATGTGATCAATCAGAGTTACTTCTTTTGTTTACGTACTGGCCCTGATCACGTCTGTGAAATATCTGTAACTAAATTGAGAAATGTTCTGTTTGTGATGTTAAAATAATTCTGAGTCAAAGAACTAAATAACAGGTTAAGTTAAAGAATGTTTTAAAGTTTTTGTTCATGATGATGAACCTGAAGAACATTCAGCTAAAGACAGACACCACAAGGTGTTTCCTGTTCCTGCAATCACCACATGACAAAATATTCCACCTGCTTAGAAGTCTGTTTTTGGACTGCAGCACTTTATGTTTATCATGTTGAGCTCAACATCTGACTCAGCATCTGACTCAGCATCTGACTCAGCATCTGACTCAGCATCTGATTCAGCATCTGACTCAGCATCTGAACCAGCATCTGACTCAGCATCTGACTCAGCATCTGATTCAGCATCTGACTCAGCATCTGACTCAGCATCTGAACCAGCATCTGATTCAGCATCTGACTCAGCATCTGACTCAACATCTGACTTAACATCTGACTCAGCATCTGACTTAACATCTGACTCAGCATCTGACTCAGCATCTGACTCAACATCTGACTTAACATCTGACTCAGCATCTGACTTAACATCTGACTCAGCATCTGATTCAGCATCTGATTCAGCATCTGACTCAGCATCTGATTCAGCATCTGACTCAGCATCTGACTCAACATCTGATTCAGCATCTGATTCAGCATCTGACTCAGCATCTGACTCAACATCTGATTCAGCATCTGACTCAGCATCTGACTCAGCATCTGACTCAGCATCTGACTCAGCATCTGACTCAACATCAGACTCAGCATCTGACTCAACATCTGACTCAACATCTGACTCAATATCTGACTCAGCATCTGATTTAGCATCTTATTCAGCATCTTACTCAGCATCTGATTCAGCATCTGACTCAACATCTGACTCAACATCTGTCTTAACATCTGACTCAGCATCTGACTCAACATCTGACTCAGCATCTGACTCAGCATGTGACTCAGCATCTGACTCAGCATCTGACTCAGCATTTGACTCAGCATCTGACTCAGCATCTGACTCAGCATCCGATTCAACATCTGACTCAGCATCTGATTCAGCATCTGACTCAGCATCTGACTCAGCATCTGACTCAGCATCTGACTCAACATCTGACTCAACATCTGACTCAGCATCTGACTCAACATCTGACTCAGCATCTGACTCAGCATCTGACTCAGCATCTGACTCAGCATCTGAATCAGCATTTGACTCAACATCTGACTCAGCATCTGACTCAGCATCTGATTCAACATCTGAATCAGCATCTGACTCAGCATCGGACTCAGCATCGGACTCAGCATCTGACTTAGCATCTGACTCAACATCTGACTCAGCATCTGACTCAGCATCTGACTCAGCATCTGACTCAGCATCTGACTCAACATCTGAATCAGCATTTGACTCAACATCTGACTCAGCATCTGACTCAGCATCTGATTCAACATCTGACTCAGCATCGGACTCAACATCTGACTTAGCATCTGACTCAACATCTGACTCAGCATCTGACTCAGCATCTGACTCAGCATGTGACTCAGCATCTGACTCAGCATCTGACTCAGCATCTGACTCAGCATTTGACTCAGCATTTGACTCAACATGTTTTACCCAAAATAAAAGCTGAAAATTTGCCTCATCTGAACACAACTACGTGCATTTCCTCCATGTGGGAACATCACATGATCTGTTTCATTTCATTTTGTTAATCAAAACTCTTAAAGGACATGAAAGCTGAAAGTTACCAGCCATCCTCATAACCAATGTCAGTGAAGAAGCGCTGGTAATCCCGATTAGTGTAGTTAAAGTTTGGTGTGGAGACGAAAACATGGTCCTTGGGCCACACATCTTCAGACGGCAGCATCCAGAGATTCGTGGTTACCATCCGCTGCTTCTGGCGAATCTTAATGTTAGAAATCATCGGGATTCCGTCATTTTCACCTGCAGTCAAAGTGAGAGAAACATCCGACATCAGCTGCCATGATGAAGCAGGCCCGGCTTAACGCAAGTTCCTGAGTAAATGGACCCGCTGTGTGTTAGAGCTTCAATAAGTCCGTCAGTATCTGAACCTGCTGGTTCCTGTTCAGGGCTGATGTCTGCAGCTGTCACTGAGGGAGAGGCGGGGCTACACCTGGACAGGTCACCTGTCTATCACAAGGTCCTATAGAGACAAACAACTCGACTCACTCTCTCCCTCACCTGATCCTGTCAATTAGTTCATATCCTGCACCTGTTCACTCCTTAGTCACACTCGCTCCCTCAAATGTCTATCTGTAACCTGGATAATCTGTGTTTCTCGACCTTGAACTGTCCTTGGCCTTGTCTCACCTGTGCCTGCTGGATTTGACTGCTGACCACCTCTATGCACACCTGACACCCAGGACCTTCTCACTACAAGGCAACAGCACTACCTAGTGCACCACCGTGCAGCCTGCTTCAATAAGAATCAAGAAAAATATCTAATATTTACATTTATTTGATGTTCTTCCACTTCTGCACACTTACAGACACAGTTCAATCAGAAGCTACAGTTTCTTTCTTTGAGCTTTACCTGAAGCCAGGACTCTGACCACTTTAACAGCGCCCCCCCATGGAGCGCCCAGGGAGATGAAGCCCTGGATGTACTTGTCCTTCCAGGCCTGAGGCTGTTGGTTGAGGAAGTAGAGGACGTAGTGGGAGCCCATGCTGTGTCCCAGCAGGTAGATGGGTTTCTGGTACTGGTCGTACATGTCCTCCACCAGACTCTGCAGTTTTGTAAAGTACTCTGTGTTTTCATCTGAAGGAAGTGGGGAGACAAAAGGGACAAACCAAAAGTTCAAAATGCCCTAAAATCAGTTTATATTCTGCAGGATGCATCACCTGTTGATCCGTGTCTGATCAACAATCATGAGTGACATAAATGTTTCTCTGTTTTACAGATTAAACTCATTTAAACACCTTCACAACACAAAACAACAACATGAGCAACAAAACAGGCAGGAAAGTTTTCAGGAGGTACTGAGACTATAAGGCTGTCAGCTCGGTTATCTAAACATAATATCAGACTCACAGCCTGCCAATAAAACTCTAATGAAAAGAGAATAAAATAAAATTTAGTTCTCCACATACAAACAAACATTTAACTGCTGAAGTAAAAGATGTTTGGTGTCTTCAGGAGGTCTGTAAAGTCCTGAGCCTTTGGGCTTTTAAGGAAGTGTTGTTACCAAATATGGTTAATTGAGGGCGTTTCTGTATGTAAATGACTGTGAACGAGCACGAGGACCCGAGTACACACAAGTGGGAGAGTACTTCTTACGTGGTGCTAATCTCCAGTCGTATGGCGCTCCGCGGATCGTCTCGTTACGGACGTAGCCAACATCCACCAAGTGCTGCACCATGGTGTGAAAATAACCTGTAAAGAAAACAGCAGACTCAGTCTCTGACACGCCCCTGCTTGGAAAAACCTCTAACATCCTCTCTCACCAGCCAACTTGTTGTAGTCCAGAAACTCTATGGAGAAGGTCTCACCAAATCCTGGCACCCGTACCTGCACCCCAGGTGAGTTGGATGAACGCCGAGTCGTCTTGTTGTAAACCAGCCTGGAAAGAAACATGGACCAAAGCTTTAGTAATTATTAGGTCACGTCTGGATCTGCTGCTGCCAGTTTTCAGATCTTATAAAAGGTAAAACAGGATGGAAAGTACAGCCATCAGGGACAACATGGTTTAAACATGTTAAACACGGAACAAACATGTGTAAGTAAGTGTTTGTGGCTTACATCATCACAAAGTTACATGTTAACTGTAGAAAAAATGGAGCGTCACCTGATGTTATCGATCCAGCAGTCCACGCCCACTGGCATGAACATGTTCAGGTCAATCCACAGAGGAAACCAGTGCTCCGTTTTCTTGTAGCACATCCAGTGAACCAAAGTTGGCTTGTCTAGTTTAGCTTCAAGACGGTTCCCCAAGCTCCCCGGAACTTAACACAAAACAGGTCACAGCAACAGGTAAGGATGGGGTATCGAACACAAAACAAGCAACAGTAACAGGATGTGGAACGAATCAGGATCTTCTTATTTATTACTGGTTTATAAATAAACTGTTACTTTCAGACTAATTTACGTCAAATAACAACTAAAACCAGTCCAACTTTATTTTCAGAGGTGTGAGAATGACCTTTGACCTCATGAGGATTGACTGTAATCTACTTGGCATCTATCCCTTCACTTGGTCACCTTTCCCACAGTCATGTGTTTCAGCATCATCAAAGCTCATCAAACTGATGCAGAAAACCCAAAACGATCTACCGGCCCGTTTGAAGTGATTCCGTGTAAAAAATGAAAGTGATCCATCTGAACATGTGACATTTGGTTTGTGTTGAAGTTTAAATTCCTCATAAAACCGCAGAGATGTTGAGAATCAAACAGTTTGAACACAACGGGATTCGGTTCTGATCACCAGACCAGGTTCTACACAACTGGACCCTCTTACCGATAATGAGCGGGGGAGTGCTGTTGCTTGGAAGTTTGGGTTTGGTGTTGGGAGGAAAGACCACGTTGACTATCCAGAATCCCGCGGAAGGATGAAACTCCAGCAGAAACATGGCGAGCAGAACCGAACTCCAACGTCCGGAAGATCCCATCTTCTATGTCGGGCAGCAGTGGATTCTGGACCGGTCTGAGACCCGAAGCTGGGGGAGGAGGAGCTATATGTCCGACACGAGTCACAGGTGAGATTTACCGTGTGTGATGTAAAACAGGATTCATTCTGATTCACACAAAGTAAAACTCCAATCTGATGAATCAGAGTCAGTTCAAGCGGACTGCGGGGCACTTATCGATTCCTCTGAGTCACGTGTCTGTATTGACACAACGGGACGTGAATGATTGACAGAAGCTGCTGTCCGAACACATCATCCAAACAAGTCGCGAGCGCACAGCGCGTGAAGTGAAAATAACTTATCCATGTGTTCATCAGTGCATCAGTCTGTGGGTCCATCTCGGGACCAGCAGAACCCCTGACCAGCTGTGAGTCCCCCTCAGTACCAGCAGAACCCCCTCACCAGATGTTTCCCCACTGGACACAACTTTGTGTCCAGCTGTTACTGTCTTTATGGACCCTGTAAAAAGCATGTTTTCAAATGAAATGATTTATTTACTACCACACAGAGAGCAGAACAAGGTTCTGCAGTTTAATGAGACAGTCAGATGGCCCACTTCTCATTTAGAAACATTTATATCTGGTTCTGAACACTTCAATCAATAAAAACAAAACCCATGAATGTTCCTGAAATGAAGCGTTTATTACTCTTTTTGTAAATATCACCCAAATATCAGGCTGGAAGAACATTTCTATTTATTGAAGAATGTTACAAGTGAGTGGAAAATAAAGTATATATGGGAAACCCAGTGTGAGTTTAAATCAACTTAAACCTGGTTAAACCTGATTAAACTGGTTAAACCTGATTAAACTGGTTACACCTGGTTAAACCTGATTAAACCTGGTTAAACCTGGTTAAAACTGATTAAACCTGATTAAACTGGTTAAACCTGATTAAACCTGGTTAAACCAGGTTAAACCAGGTTAAACCAGGTTAAACCTGATTAGACCTGGTTAAACTTGATTCAACCTGATTAGACCTGGTTAAACCTGATTAAACTGGTTAAACCTGATTAAACCTGATTAGACCTGGTTTAATCAGGTCCTGATGTGGATCTGTGTTTACTTGCAGACCACTACAGAATATTTTATAATGACTCTAAAGATAAATACAATCTCATTTCCTGTTGAAGGTTATTAAAACCTGGCTGAAACCTGCTTTAACCCTGAGTCCAGATCCAGTTTTATGGATTTGGGTCTGTTGGTACTGAACAGCTGTAACTCTAAAGATCTTTCAAATTCACTGGCATTGTTTTGTATTGATCGTTTAGCCTATAAAGCCAACAGGACTTATATAAGTGAGACGGTTTCAGTCATGGGATGAAGGTCACACAGATTTGGACTTCCTCCTAAACGGATCTGCTGACTCCATCCAGGTGTGAAAGGGTGTGGCTTCACCTGTTTGGTACATGACAGATGCCTGATCATGATCCTGCCACGTCTGAATCTTTGTTCTGTCGTTTCCAACAAGTCGGTTGTAATCAGACCTCGTCAAACATCAAACAGATAAATGTGTTTGTTTCAGAAGGTTCCGTGCTGCGACGGCAGTGTGCAAAATGTTTGTAGAACTTTTAAACACGTCTTCAGAAAACACGGGTTTTAATGAAAGTTTCCTTTGAAACAATCGGAATTTGCTGCTTTTTTGGATGTTCTGACTTTTCTGACAGTAAAGAAACGCTGTCCGGCCTCTGTGACCTACTTTTACATCAGCTGGTTGCACAACCCTCAGACCACGCAGATGACAGGAAACCTGTCCACACAGAGTCCACCGAGGTCACTGCAGAGCGTTAACTTATAGAACATGTTTGTCTTCATGGAATTTACCTGAACAGGAAACCAGAGAAAACTCTTTCACAATAAATGAGAGGATATTTCATTAGATTATCTCTGTTTAGATGAAGGATTCACACATTTACCAACTCTTAGGTTTGTTGAGTAACAGAAAACATCCAGAGCAGAAGGGAATGTAAAAGGGCCCCGTTCCATTTCAGGAGACTCTGAGTGTGTGTGAACATAATCAGCCAAATAAACTGGATTCTGATTAACGATCAAACAACAATCTGGTTAATGTTGGTGACCAGCTGTAAGATTTACTTTGTATTTCTCTGTTTTCTAACACGTCTTTCATTTTAATAAATCTTTCTCTGCATTAACAAATTCATAGAAGAGACAATATTTAGTTCCTACAGACACTTTAAAGGATGAATAAAAACACAATTATTACAAACAAAATCCAGAAACAAACATTCATGAACAGCCAGTCCCACATTTATTGTGTTTACAGTCGACTTCACAACCGTCGTGTTTTCTCACACAAACCAGCGTCACCTTTTCTGTGATGTTGAGAAGAAGCAGTTTCAGACTGCAGAACGTTTCCTCAGACGGATCCTCCTCGTTAGAGCCTAAACCAGTTCAGATCACCTGACCTCCATCACATTTAACTAAATGTTTTCATTTTCAGGCTGAGAACAATAAAATCAATTCATCAATAAATAATCCATAAATGAAACATTTACATGTAAAAGCTGATTTTTCTGCAATCAATCTGTTTTATGAGCCTTAAACAGCGTTCCGTTTATCTTTATGAGCAGATTAGGCTCCAGAGTGTTAGAATAAATCTATTTATCATAACAAATATCCTTATAATAAATAAAACCATTTCCTCTTTAATATTTTAATCACACAACAAACTAAATAAGATTTTCCTGACAGGTTTACGTTTTCACACTCAAAGTCAATCAGCACTGATGGTTTCCAGTCATCCTCTGAATGGGTTACCACGGCAACCGCTCTCCTGTAAAGTTCAGAAACGAGCCGTGATCCTTCTCAGTCAGCCCACCAATCACAGATAAGACAGATGAAACGCTCTCCTCAGGACTCAGAGGAGCCTGCAACACAAACAAACTCATCAGGATCCGGAGCGCCGTGGGAGGGAGGCACAGGAGACTCTGGGTTTACCTCAGACCCTCCCATGTCGGTGCGGACCCAGCCTGGGTGGACGGCTGCACACAGGATCCCATCAGGCTCCAGGTCTGCTGCCATGCAGCGACTAATCATGTTCAGAGCGCTCTGAGGAGGCAAACCAAACACCAGCTGCCATAAAAACTCTTTTATGTTTGTTTCCATGTGAAATTTCACATCTGTGTTTCTGAGTCAAGCAAATTTTCACTTCCTCTGCTGAATTAGGAGGAAAGTTCTACAACATCACCGTGACCTGACACTGGAACAGCTTCTATGAGCTCCTTCAATGTGAACATTAATTCCAGTAAAACTTTTCATCGAGCTGAAATTCCCTGGAACTGACGATCCGTCACTTTTAGCTGCAAAGTTTCTAAAGATCAGACGGTGTCTGAAGATAAATCGTGCTTTTAATTAAGGCATAAAATCAAAGAGACACAAGGAGATTCCAGGCAGCTGATTTCTGAACCAACTTTCAATCAGAATTTGAAATAAATGGTTAAAAATGTCTGTAATTTCTTGGTCCCAGAATTCATTACCACCTCTGAGCTTCTGTGCTCCTCAGACAGTCTCAGTACCTTGGACGTCCTGTAGGGGTACCATTTGAAATTCTTGGCCCTTTCGCCCCAGTTGAGTTCCACGGAGCCCAGCAGAGAGGTCATGTTAATAACAGCTGCCCTCTGGATTCCCATGATCCCCGAGCTGCCTGCTGATTCTCTGGACGCCGCTCGCTTCAACAGAGGCAGAAATGCCTGATGGGACAGAAAAACAAGGATCAGTCTGAAATATGAGGCAAATGAAACTCTGTTCCATCCTACAGACGTCATGTCTGAGGACACTTTGTGTTAGTGCTGCCCTCTGCTGGCGGCATGTTTTAACCTACAGAAAGATAAAACAATACAAAATCCCATCTTTAACATCTTTAACATCTTTAACATCTTAGTTCAGCTGCAATAAGATTCAGTTTAGAGCTTTTGGGTTTTAATAATTCATTTTAACTCATATTTTAGGATTTTTGATCAAATGCAAAATAAAAAGTCTCAAAGTCCCGGAACAGAACGAAGTCTGGTAATTAAAACATCATAAAGGAATTTAAAGAAGTTTCATGAGTTAACAGAATCCCGCATCTTTGTTTTTATTATTGAATCACTGTTTCTACTCCGTACGATCCCTCGTTCAGTCATCATGGAGCGACTTGTGCAGCCATGAGGCCTTAAACTTTAAACAACACTGTCCTTGAAACTCTGAGTCAGCAGGAATCAGTTCTACTCAGTTTCTGAAGCCCGCTGTGTCCTCTAAGACCAACCAGAACTACCAGAACCAAACCTTCTAATTAATATGTACAACATGCAGACTGCTGAAGACTCCAGGAGGTTCTTCTGTCTGTGCATCAAAGTCATTGTTTTTGTAAGTTTTCTGCACAATCAGAAGGATTCAGGATCCAGTGATCTGAGACCTTCATTAACATAAAAATTCTTTGGACTCTGACAGACGCGTGGACACAGCCAGGACTTACCTTTGTGATCATCAGAGGAGCCACAGCGTTGGTGCGGAAGTTTTCTATCATCATCTCTGCAGAAACTGATTGGAAGTCGGCCGTTATGTTGATCCCTGCGTTGTTGATCAGGCAGTTCAGACCTTCTTCTCCCACCAGCTGAGCAACCTCCTCAACACACGCGTCCACACTCTGCTGACTCACCACGTCTACACAGCAAACACCAAGAATCCACTAAACCACAAACAGGACTACAGAGAGCTGGACCCAAAAGCTGCCCCCTAAAAAACTCTCAAAATCACATCTGGTCCCCCTTTAACAAACTTTCAGGTGGGGCCCCTGAACCAGAGTCCTCATGTGAGCTGGTTGTGATTGTTTATCTTATTAATAAATTACTTGAAATGTAATGTGATTACAAACCGCTGCTTCTCTCTCACCCAGAGGAACGATGTGGATGTTGAGATGCTTCTCGGACAGTTCGTGAAGTTTCTGAGGCCAAACAACAAAAACAGGTTTTCTGTGAGGGAACAATGGCGACCTCTGGTGGCGGAAGTGCTGATTTGAGTTGGTGTGACGCGGATTCGGTGATTCTCAGGTGGATCACGGGTGAAACAAAGATGATACACAGGTGATGATGAACAGGTGATACACGTGTTTACCTGCGTGGTGGAGAGACTTCTGGTTGTCGCTATAATCATTCGGGGTGAAAAACTTCCAGTCGCCAGACTGTCGACTATCTGCAGCCCGAGCCCGCGGTTCGCCCCCGTTACCAGAACGGAACCGCAGTTTTTAAAATTCATGGCCAGTTGATTTCAGCAGTCCGACACCTGAAGTTCTATCTGATCCGGGTGTTTTCCTCCTGATGGGCAGCAGGTACCGGACTGACCCCACTAGGGGCCGAGCTGTTCCACTCAACCGAACTCAGCAGAACCTGAAATATAATATCTGTCGACATGAACATCAGGAACGGTTACATAACAGAAACATGGAGTCTGAAACTTTACTGGACCGTCACTGCTTTCAGAACAGAAAAACTTCTGAAGTGGATCTTTACAGTCCAAGAAAATTAATATGAAGGAAATAAACTCACATAAAATCACATGACCCTGTTTCTCTGGATCCCGGAACATGAGAAACTGTCTGGAGTCTTTAAACTGAGATTATTTACAAAATCACTTAAATCAGATTAAATTAAGTAAAAGAACTATAAACTGTACAAATGGAAACACCTGAATTAAACTAATACAATAAGTTTCAAGCAAACCTTCTCAGATGAACAGTTTATTCAGGTGAACCACTGGAGCAGGTGCTTCACACAATCAGATTAGGATTAGGATTTTCTGGTGAGCCAGACACGTGGTGAGACTTCTCTGAACCAGGTTACCAGTTCAGACTGAGGCTGATCATAGGAGGAGGAGGAGGAGGAGGAGGAGGAGGAGGAGGAGGAGGAGGAGGAGGAGGAGGAGGAGGAGGAGGAGGAGGAGGAGGAGGAGGAGGAGGAGGAGGAGGAAGAGAAGGAGGAGGAGGAGGAGGAGGAGGAGGAGGAGGAGGAGGAGGAGAGTGTTACAGAATAATTTGGGAATGCATCAGGCGAGTGAATTTTATAGAAAAAAGTTTATTATAGAAATGAGGTATTATTGAGAAAGTCAGTCAAATGATGAAGAATGAGGTTCTGCTGCTGGTTCTGATACGAGGAGACCATCAGAACCCTGGACGTCTTAGAGAGATTGATAAATGAGTTGTAAATCTTAGATCACTCTGACATGAGGTAACCTGAATCTCATCTATAAGAGCAGCATGTGATCATTTTATAGTTTTTTTTCTTTTTCAGGTGTTGAAGGTCGAGTCTTCTTCCTGTTTCAGTAACGTCTAGATCTTTATTCTGTTTTTCATCCTGACGTTAACAAGAAGGAAAAGAAGGTGGGAGATTATAGTTTGAATAAATCTTTGAATTAAGCTGTTGATGACTGTGTTGTTGTTTGTCTTCATACATCCTGATAACATGTGAAACTACAGAGGCTGTTTGCTCTGAGCCTGAATGTTGAAGTGAAGATGGAGGAGCAGAGTTAAGGGTGAGGACACAGCTGATGAAGCTTACACACCCACAGCACACAGATGGGTTCTCTGGCAGCCTCTTAAATCCAGATTTCCTTAAAGCTCCTGGTGCCTGGAAGCAGCTGATACACCAGGTCTGCTGCAGGTCACTTCATTTGAAATTTGGCTGCCGTGCCTCCATTTTACAGACACATTAGTTTGGCGCCGAGCGCGCGGTGCAGATGATGAGCTGGCACAGTGTGTGTGGCTGCAGGCTGAACAGGCTCAAGCTGCAGGTTGTTTTCAGTTAATCAGTTCCAGATTAAACACAAACTCAGCTGACGGACACTTTTTACTTGTTTCCAGCTGCTGTCATGAATCAGACTCTGATTGTTTCAGTGAACAGCTGAAACTTCAGAAATGATCTTTAAATGTCGCCCTTCTGAGCTGAAAGATCCAAATCTGAGATTTTCTTTGGGACGTTTTTTGTTTCCATTTTTCAGAAAATGAAAACTGTTTTTTACCTTCATCCTCCAGCAGGGGGCAGATGTTTCCACCAGTGCATTTAAACACTAAGGGACAAGGGTCCGTGTGCGTGTGTGTGCGCATGCGCGCGTATGTGTAAGTATGAGACTAAGCTGCTGCTTCCTTGTGAGGCGCCCCCTGCTGGCTGCACTGGGTGTAAACCACCAGGTAAAGGTAAAACTTACGTGAAGGTGTAACTAACGTTCACATGATGGAAGTTTGAGACTCAAGCTGATTTTGGCAGCAGTTTGCTTTGATCTTTACACCAATCAGATCAGCTGTTAGTTCAATTCAGTCATAATGAATCTCTGGTTCTTCTCAGAGCAGCTCCAGACCTCCAGCTCCAGGGCGGAGCTGTCAGACATCTGTATAAAATAAACATCTGTATATTAATATACATCTGTATAAAATAAACATCTGTATATTAATATACATCTGTATAAAATAAAGGATCTTTTTTATTTCCATGCAGTCAGGTGGTTGTTGCTGCAGGTGCGTGTTGTTTGTAGACGTGTTGTGAGAACATGTATGTTTGTATGGTCTTGTTTACACTGGAATCTGGGTTGGAACATCATTTCACTCCTTCAGTTTACGTGAGCTATGTTTAAACAGATCATAAATAAATCAGGATTTCTTTTTATTAATGAATAAATCATAAGTTTTACCCTTATGTTCAAATCTCACCTCCAGCTGTTGGTTCAGCACATTGTATCTACATCCATGTTGATTACAACACTTTATCACTCAGTCATCATCATCATCATCACCATCACCATCACCATCATCATCATCATCATCATCATCACCATCACCATCACCATCACCACCATCACCATCACCACCATCATCATCATCACCATCACCATCACCATCATCATCATCACCATCACCATCACCATCATCATCATCATCATCACCATCACCATCACCATCACCACCATCAC
>SSNP01000005.1:480362-495362 GCA_006937955.1 Pachypanchax playfairii
AGTTGGACTGAGGAAGACTTGGTACTTTGTTGAAGTTCATTAACTGGGAGTAAAAGGATTGTTTTTGTTGGAGATGATGGTTCTGTGGATGTGTAGCAGAGAACGGTGAGTTAGATATTACATTATTTTTCTTTCAGAGTGTATCAGGACACTTTCAACAGCGAGTAGCGTCACTGATGAAAGCAGCAGACAAATAACGAGAATAGAAATGGATGAAGCAGCAGAGATGTAACTCATGGCTTGATACAAAATATCATCTCCTGCTCTCTTTCCCTTCTCTCTCTCTCACACATGAACACCTCCAACAGGCATTTACCTGAACAGCCTCTCTCACCTGCAGACATCAGCAGAGACACCGTCATAATGTGCAAATATCAAAGCAGAGTCCTTACAGAACTTTACAAAAAAACGTCCGTGATTTATCACCAGAAAAAACCACTAGAGAACATGTTGTGACAGTAAACAGACAAACATCTGTAATAACATTCGTGGTGATCAAAAGGAAAAAAGAGGTCGAAGTAAAACGAGTTGAGAAATGAAAACAAGCAGTTCATGTAAAAAATACAACTAAACTGAACTGTGTCAAACTAAATCAAGAGCAACGCTAAAGAAGCAGAGAGACCAGTTTTCTAGCATGAGGCTGTTGATCAGTTTATTTGTATATTTTCCAGTTCTGGCCCGGATGGCGCGGTCCAGGCCCGTCTCCAGTCGGTCTGTCTGCATTTGATAGATTCAGAGAAGATTTGAGAGAAACTCTGGGGTCAGGTGTGACTAAAATCTAGTTCTTTGGTATCAGCTTGACCCCTGTGTTTACAGGAGATAGAAGTGGACTCGGCGGTTTCAGGAAGACTCACTTCCTGTATCTAAAGCTTCTGAACAGAATCAGCTGTAATGTGACTGTGATGCACGCAGCGTTCAAACAGTAATAATGATTCTAATGAAAGTATCTGCATCTCGTTTCTGTGCAGCTGCATGTTGCATAAAGATTTCAAGACTCCTGATTAATTGATCTGCAGCAGCTCCTCTGTGAGACGGGAGCCTGCGTGCTCGCTCTATTATTCAGGCTGCCTTAAAAGCATGTCAACTCAATTACAGAGGTTTTACTAGAAATATCATGTCCTGTCCGACGATCTCAGGAGAAACATCTCAGCTGCAGGAGAAACGCTCATCCTGGATTCAGTCATGAAGTTAGAGCAGGCATCCCCAACCCTGGTCCTCGAGAGCTACTGTCCAGAATGTTTTAGATGCATCCCTGCTCCAACACAGCTGAATCAAATGAATGACTCGTTAGCAGGCCTTTGCTAAACTTGATGGCTTGCTGAAGAGGTAATTCAGTTAATTGATTCAGCTGTGTTGGAGCAGGGACACATCTAAAACCTTCTGGACGGTAGCTCTCGAGGACCAGGGTTGGAGATGCCTGAGTTAGAGGAACCTCGTGCCAAACGTTCAGGCTGGATTGGACCAAAGACTCGATTCTGCAGCAACATTAAACTGTCTGAGGACGACGTCTCAATCCTCCACATACAGGAAATGATCAGGTCACATGATCATATGAAACTGGGAGTTTTTTAAACCTTTTACTCAGAAGTTGATGTTTAATTTAGCTTATAAAAATCCAAGGGTTTAAACTTTTGAGTCTTTCTTCAGCAGCCAGGACGAGTTCAGAGGAAACGGGTTTAGTTTAGTGTTTTTTGTCAGACTCACTGCTGTCACCGCACTTCCTGGTCTTTGAGTGGCAGCCAGAAGTGATCAAGTGAAAATACAAACACATTTCAATAAAATAAATCAGTCCCATACACTCAGTGTGTAAGACAAGTTTATCTTAAGATTCTTTATTCATATTTTTTGTTGACAGTTTCAGCCAAAAACAAAGGTTGAAAATGAAGATAATATGGAAGACGAGAGTTTTACTGGAACAGGATGTTTAAGAAGAAAGCCAAGTGGGAAAATCACAAACAAGTTCCGTCACATTTTTAAATGCAATCGCTCAAACACACCTGTCTGCAGGTTTCATATGGGATTACAGGAGAGAGAGGAAAGGAGCAAGGATCATCTGAGGAGAATCTGGGTTCTGGACTTCTGCGTTTCAGGCAGAGCTTGGGCCGGGACAAGGTCAGAAGTGGTAAAAGAGGACGAGCGGAGAGGAAAGTCTGAGGGTGAAACAGGAGACAAGGTGTTGCACCTGATTCAAGGAGGAGGAGCTGTTGTGTGCTGACAGTGCTCTTATTATCCTTTCTTAATTGGGGGAATCATTTGGGAGATGAAGGGAAGTGACTGGCACATGCACCTGGGATATGTTGCCACTCAGCTGGAAACAGGTGAGGTCTCAGGAGAAGAAGGAAAGTCAGGCAGAGAAAAGAAAGATGGAGAGAAGGAGAGAAGTCAGACGATGGGCTCTCTGCAGAGGACGATCTCCAGCTCTCCACGGTAGAGCTTCCCCCCATCAGACAGACTCATGATGCTCTCCTTGTAGCCCATCAGATTATTCACATCCAGCTCCTGAATACAAAACAAACTGGATTCACATTCTGATCAGGTTTAAAAGACTTAAACACAGATTAGGTCTGAACCAGTTTCAGTTTGTAGTTTCTGTAACTGTTTAAGAAAAATAACTGAAGGTTGTAACTTTGATACTTGAATAATAAGATGCTGGCCACAGTTTAGATTAGGATTAGGATTAGGTACCCAGTCTCTTTAGTGTTAATATTCTGTCACTGGGGTTTGGAAACAAATACCTTTTACCTGATAAAGACAAGATCAACATCATCAGGGATGTTCAACATCTTTTCATTTATTGTAATTGTTCACAGTCGTGTGTCTCAGATCAGTAAGTGGAGTGACATGATTGGATTCTGGTTCCTGAACAGCACCAGTGACTGACTCGTGTTTGGCCCTTTAAACACTTCCTGGACAGAGATGATAAGCAGTTAATAAGCTTGGATATGTTGCTGGTATCAGTAAAGCTTTTGATCCCAGCTTTCACAGCGCTGAGAATCAGAGCAGTATGAAGCACACGCAGCATGTTGGGTAACACAAGCAGATCATGTGGTTCTGCAGTGCCGTGTTTAAAATAGTTTGAAGTATTTTAGGAGAAGAAATGATGGCAGTGAAATTGGATTATGGCCCATAAGTCTAAACTAATGTCTGAACGTGCATGTGTTGCTGTGGTGCACAGATGGTAAACCATTAGCAGAAGGTCAGACAGCGTCTCCAGCTCTCACCTTCTTGTTGGTCTGGTAAAGGTCTCGTAGCAGAGCCTCCAACTCTTGTTCATCGATGTAACCGTTCCCATCCTGGAACGAGTCCAGATAAACAACATTATTATCATTTTTACATCCAAACAGTCAGAGATCTGAAAGATGTGTAGACCAATGAGTCAGAGCAATGAAAGCAGCAGCAGGTGAAGGAACAGGAACATACCAGGAACAGACAGGTGTGTGAATAAAGAGACTACACACAGTTACCACCTGCAAACATGGAGGACACGTGATCCAAGTCTGGAAATCTGATCATGTGATTAAAAAGCTGCTGATGTGGTTAAATCTTCAACATCATTAAAAAACAATCAGTTTGTTTGACAGATGAATCTTTATGTAACGCATCACTGGCTGTTTTCTGGAAACAAGACAAATGTTAATGTTTTGATTAAAATCCAGTCGATCCTTCAAACTGAATTAAAACTAAAAAACAACCGAAGCAGATTGATGGTTATACTCTGATGTTTCATCTCAGTAGCTCAGTTTGATGAGAGAAACTCAGGAAACTGGATCCGAACGTTTGTCTTCAGTTCATCCAGGTTGAAATCAAAAACCAACACGAGAATTAAAACTGCGTTTCAATGATGGACTCTGGGATCACGATGGACTCTGGGATCACGATGGACTCTGGGATCACGATGGACTCTGGGATCACGATGGACTCTGGGATCACGATGGACTCTGGGATCACGATGGACTCTGGGATCACGATGGACTCTGGGATCAAGATGGACTCTGGGATCACGATGGACTCTGGGATCACGATGGACTCTGGGATCACGATGGACTCTGGGATCAAGCTGGACTCTGGGATCACGATGGACTCTGGGATCACGATGGACTCTGGGATCACGATGGACTCTGGGATCACGATGGACTCCATCACGATGGACTCTGGGATCACGATGGACTCTGGGATCACGATGGACTCTGGGATCAAGCTGGACTCTGGGATCATGGAGAGGGCGTGGCATCATTGTCTCTGATCATTCAGTCTTCATAACGAGACACAAACGTCCCAGATTCTTGTCTGATTTGCAGATCTGGATTCAGACATCCTGACCTTGTTGATGAGACACTGGACCAGAGAGGATCTGCAGGTTTTCAGACTTTTACTGGCAGATTCTGAATGTTCTGACTTTCTGTTTTATTCAGGATTTTTAGCAGGAGTTTTTAATTATTGGACAAATGATTAAAACAGAGTTTCCATTCACAACTACGTGACGAGGGTGAGCTGTAAAGTCAATAAGAGCCTGTTAGCTAATTACTGCGTTATGTCTCACAGGGTGTTTATAGTGTTTCACGCCAGCAGATAAGTCCAAATTACTGGAAATGTTCCGTTGGCAAATGGTGTAAGACCACGATCTGTTCATCTGGGCTCAGACTCAACATGACTTCAGAACTGTGAATCTTGCCAGACTTTTTTCTTTCTTTCTATTTTTAAATTTGAAAGACTCACTTTGATGCTAACGCAGGCCGACTGAAGTGTCCCAGATCCGGGAAATAAAATGTGAATTCTATTATTTTCCCCTTAAGGATGTAGAACCAGGTGCTCTGCAGCTGAGGGAGTGACAGGAAGTTGCATCCCGACTGTTCCTTTCTGGGTTTCAGAGGTTTGGAGTTCCGTGCACGTTCAGGTCTGAGACTCAGAGCCATGTTAGCGTTCAGCCACATGTTGCTGCATGAGCTGCAGAAGCTGCAGAAGCTGCAGGAGCTGCAGAAGCTGCAGGAGCTGCAGAAGCTGCAGAAGCTGCAGGAGCTGCAGGAGCTGCAGGAGCTGCAGGAGCTGCAGGAGCTGCAGGAGCTGCAGAAGCTGCAGGAGCTGCAGAAGCTGCAGGAGCTGCAGAAGCTGCAGAAGCTGCATGAGCTGCAGAAGCTGCATGAGCTGCAGAAGCTGCATGAGCTGCAGAAGCTGCATGAGCTGCAGAAGCTGCGCTCGCAGCTACACGATGAACATGTGAACGTTAGTGAGCCACTCAAAGACACCGTAGATGAATTTATAACCTGCAATCAGCTGGAGAACGTTCAAGTTTTCAAATCAGAGCAGGAAACTAAGATTTCCTGAGGAAAAGGATTAAAAACAGACTCAGTTTAAACAGAACTGTGAAAGTATTTCTGCTGTTTCACACAGAGCAGGTTGATTCATTTATCTTTTAATAAATAACATCATAAGTTAGAAACTGTGTTTTAATTTTACTCAAGTTTTCTTCATCTGACTATCAGATTTGTTTATCTGAAATTTTTAAGTAGCAAAAAAGCAAAAACAGATAAAAATGGTACAAATACTTTTTACAGCTCGGTACATCTAAAAATAAAAAAGTGAATATGTTTTTAATAATTTTGTAGAAGTAGAATAATAATTTCCAAGTCGTTCCATTGCTGTAATGATCCTTCCAAACTGCAGTTTTCCTACAGTGAGAGGACGTGAATGAAGAGATTTAATGAGCCTGTTAAATCGCTGCTGCTGAAGCAGCATTATAAAGCGTGAAATGCAGCTCTGCTCACAGCTTTTACAACACCTACAGGGAAATCTGAAAAACATCTACAACAACAAGCCAGCCAGCTCCAGCCAGGCGCTGTGTCATGTCACATTATTTATTCTCTACAGCTTCATCAGTCGTGGACCGTCCCTCAGGTTCATGAAGCTCCGAACGCTTCACAAACAGTAAAAATGATTTAACACATTTACTGTTCCCTCTTGTGTTGCATCATGTCGCAGCTCCCCACAGATTCACTGCTGAGCTGGAAAATATAGCCGTTACCTGAAGCACCACCCCGAGCTGTTTACAGAGGGACAGGTGTGTCAAGCCTAACCAGGTCCCCAGGTACACCACGACTGCCTCTACCAGGAATTTACATAATTATTATTTTAATGAAAGTAAGAGTGATTCAGACAGCTTCAGCCAATCAGAACCCGAGTTTTAAAGAATCTAAACATCTGAGGCAGCAGTGACCTCATGACGCGTCTCGGGGCTGAAGCTGAAGAAACAGCTCAGAACGTTTTACAGGAGCTCTGAAGCTCTTCAGGACAACTGAAGGAGTAAATGAGTGTCGTGTTGATGCCTCCAGCAGGATGAGGGACACCTACCTTATCATAGTAATTGAAGATGGAGTTGAACTGCTCAGAGGTCAGTTTGACTCCCTGTTAAACACAAACAGATTTAAATATCAACCTGCTCAGAACTGCAGAGAAAAATCAAGAACTCACCTGAAATTTACACTTCCTGTTATTCAGGTATTTATTTCTAATGACTGTGTTTATTTTGAGACCTCTAAGTTTTATGTTTTAAAGAAACCAGAAGAATAACTGGTATGAATTTACTTCCTACCTGGAATTTAAGAAGGAAATTCTCCTGAACAGGAAGAAGCCTGTAAAAATAAAAGACCTGGTTAGTTGTTAAATGCCTCAGGTGTTAAAACATGAGCAGCAGAAAGTTCTGCTCACCTGGCCATCTCTGAGAGACCCAGCTTCCCGTCTCCATTCAGATCAAACATTTTCAGCTACGAAGTCAGAAAGAGAATCAAGAGAAAAGAAATTGAAAGAAAAGTTTTATTTTGCATGTAAATAAATTCAATAACAGAAAAACAGTTAGTCAGGTGGATGTTTGTTTTTTATTTATCAGCTGGAGTTTGTTGATCAGTAGACGAAACATTGAAGTGTTTGAGGAAATGCTTCATCCTGCCTTCATCCCCCCCCCCATCGCTTCACACGCACCGGTAGCTGCAGGATTTAATCTCAAATCAATTAATGTGGGTTCTGTTCTGTACTGCAGCTTCTATGTTTTGCACATCTGTAAACCTCTGCATGTGCATTGTGTGAGAGATACTGGCGCCTCGGCTGTGGGAGATTAAAAGATTTAATCTTTTTAACAACTGCAGAGAAACAATGGGTTTATCTTTGAGCAGTGAGGTTGCTTCAGAAAATCAGGTCAGCTCAGCTTCAGGGCTTCCAGGAAGCAGATGTTCATGCATCTGGACTGTGAGAAGACAACCTGTGGGGAATGATGCGTCATGTCCACTCAGCTGCACCGAGCTGCTGCCACCAACATGGCAGATCTCCAGCAGGACAGACCAGCTTCCTTTAAGACTGCTGCTATAAGATTCTTTAGGATTGAAGCTCTGTGAGGAGGTTTTCATGCAGCAGAACTCTGATGAGTTTATTACTTGATTTCTTCTCTTATTACTTTAATAAAAAACGTCACGACTTCTTTAAACTTCTCTGAACCTGCTGTTTCCTCGTGTTGAAACTCGGAGACATGAACGCTGCGCTGTGCTGCAGGATGTTGCACCGTGTGTTTAACTGTGTGAAAGCAGGTCTTACGATGGTCTGCGTGTACTCCTGCAGCTTCTGTTCATCATAGTGTCTGTTGGCCTTCTCCAGCAGGTCTGACAGAAAACCCTGAAGATGAACCACAAGGATGAGAAGAAGAAGAAAAACAGAAGATCATATTCTCAGATATTCTGATCCCAGTAAGGACGAGACACACAAAACATTTCAATAAACACATGAACCATCAGTCAGAATCATTGAAATAATCTAGATGATGATAAAATGAATTAATTCCTGAATTAATAAATAAATCAGAGAAGATGAAGCTGAGAAGAATCCAGTTAGTTGTAGAAGGTGAACACAGGAAGAATTCATGGTTCTGTGTTTAAAGGTTCTACCACATGCTGTGATTTACTGTCTGTAGGAGGTCAGGTTGTAGCAGATCACTTGTTTACCGTTTGATTCCACATTTTTCACATCTGCTCTCAGTGATGTGGTGAGAAACATTTCTGGGTCCCAAGATCTCATCTGCATGTTCCCAAAGCTTTCAACACGCCACACCTGAGTAATTCATCTGCACCTGGTCAGCTGGAAACAATCGGATTCTCAGAACAACTCAGGCATCTTAATCTGTAAATGCTGACCCTAATAACACGCAGCTCCCCAGCGTAAAGAGCTGACGTTTATAGAATCTCACCTGACATTTCAAAGAGGTGTTGGAGTGAATAACATTTGTGTAATCGGTGATGCTTTTTGCATCTGAATCCTCACTGGGGAATTTCCTTTGGAGCATCAACTCAACGCTCCAGGTTTGGATTAAAACGGGACGATTTCTCCTTCACAAGCATTTTAAATCATCAAGAAGGAAAAATTCAACTTGGACGTCATTCAGCTGATTAAAGTTTAAAGTGATGCTGAATACAGTAAAAAGGGCTGATCACAGCTGGTGTTTCTACAGTGGCGTCTGTGTTTAGAACTAACCGGAGAACCTCTGAACTGGACCAGGGAACTTTGTCTTATAAAAAGCTGCTCTGTTTAACCAAAATCCTGTGATGAAAAAATGATACAGAAATTCTGTAAAGAAGCTCCGCCTCCAGGAACAGTTTGTAAGAGCCAGTGACATCTAGTGGCAAATCTGTAGATTGCAACCAACCCAAAGACCTCTGAGCATGTTTAACGTTAAAGCTGATGCGGTGAGGCGCGGTGGAAACGGCGTTGTTACACCTCAGACTGACTGAGAGGATCTTTCAGCTCGTGAACAGGAAGATTTACCAGAATGTTGAAAACACGGTTTGATGAAACGGATCTTCTCAACAAATTTTAATGTTACTTTGACTTTTGTTCCATTTGCTTTTAGTTCAGTTAGTTTTCCATCTTTTATTTATTTAGATAAAAACAAATTAAGTCACATTTTATTGTACTTTGTATGTTTGTTATGTACTTTAAATATTTTAGAAAAAACATGAAAATATCCTCAAATAAAATCAGTTTTGTAATTAATTTTGATGAGTCACAAATTATTAATTGATTTTGTAATTTATTTAAATGCAAATTTAATGTTTGAAGTAAAAACCGGTTTATTCCAGTTACTCAGCCACTCAGCTGATTCGAAGCAAACGCAGGCTAACAGCTGAGCTAACGTTTATTCTGCTGATAGATTCCAGTAAAAAGAGCGAAACATTTAAACAGTAACTGTCAGTCTGTTTTTCCTTTGAGGTTCCTGTATAATCAGGCTGTTATCTAGAACGAGATCTGAACCATGTGCTGTTTTAATAAACAAACAGTAAATATCTTTTCATCTGGATTTTGGCTGAAAATCAAACGTGTTTAATTAAAAATGTAAATGTTTTTAACGAACACGTCTCAGGAAGGATTGTACACAGAAACATGTGAAAGGTTGTTACTGTCTCTTCCTTTAGTTGTTTTTTATTGGTGAAAACAAACAACATGCAAATAAAAGTGTAACAAACATACAAACATGCTCATAAATAAATGAATACAAGTAAATATCAGCATAAGATTCCAGATAATCTGATAATCTGGTCATTGTTCTGTTGGTGAAGGTGTCTGCTCGTGCGATCGTGAGTGGAGAGAAAAGAAAAACAAAATAAAATAAGTTTGGCGGTAAAAGAACTGTGTGATGTAACTTGAAGGCTTTGGTTGATGTTCCTTTACCTTCAGCTCATTTGCTTCGATGTAACCGCTGCGGTCTGTATCGTATCGCCGCCATGCCTGAAAGAAACAAAATGAATGAACATTTTTAAAGAATTAATTTACAGACCAATTAAACTTCTTTCCACTGGGACGTTCTGACTGCTCAGAGAACATGCTGAAATGTTCTCTGAGAGCAGAAACGGTTCCAGACTTGAAGTGAACGGACCGTCAGTGTAATCAAACCCTTTTCAATACATCCACCAACATACAGCAGAAAGAACCAGCAGTCATTTTAATGAATGTTTTAATCTAGCAGCTGTCTCTGTCCAAAGAAGGGCTCCTTATCAAAGATGGATGGCTTGTCCTCCACCTCCTCCTCTGCTCCTCCTCTGGGCTCAGCAGAGAGGAGCTACACTCCAGTTATTCATTATATATGACTCTAGAAATAGAAGTTTCTGCTTCCTCGTTCTAACCCTTTAAAACCCATTCTGCCCCCTTCCTGATTAATCCCCCCCCCCCCCCCCCCCCCCCCCCACATCTCCTCACAGTCTGACCCTCAGCTTCTCATCAATGTTTCTGTCTCCAGTCCTGCTCTCTGTCACCTGCCCTTTGTATCCCTCCTCGCCTCCTCACCTCCTCATCTCCTCGTCTCCTCTCTCTCATTCTCCTCGCCTCCTCTTCTCCTCGTCTCCTCTCTCTCATTCTCCTCGCCTCCACATCTCCTCGTCTCCTCTCTCTCATTCTCCTCGTCTCCTCATCTCCTCATCTCCTCACTCTAATTCTCCTCGCCTCCTCATCTCCTCACCTCCTCGTCTCCGCTCTCTCAATATCCTCGTCTCCTCTCTCTCATTCTCCTCATCTCCTCTCTCTCATTCTCCTCGTCTCCTCTCTCTCATTCTCCTCGTCTCCTCATCTCCTCGTCTCCTCTCTCTCATTCTCCTCGTCTCCTCATCTCCTCGTCTCCTCTCTCTCATTCTCCTCGCCTCCTCTCTCTCATTCTCCTTGTCTCCTCGTCTCCTCTCTCTCATTCTCCTCGTCTCCTCTCTCTCATTCTCCTCGTCTCCTCGTCTCCTCTCTCTCATTCTCCTTGCCTCCTCGTCTCCTCTCTCTCATTCTCCTCGTCTCCTCGTCTCCTCTCTCTCATTCTCCTCGTCTCCTCACTCTCATTCTCCTCGTCTCCTCTCTCTCATTCTCCTTGCCTCCTCTCTCTCATTCTCCTCGTCTCCTCTCTCTCATTCTCCTCGTCTCCTCTCTCTCATTCTCCTCGTCTCCTCTCTCTCATTCTCCTCGTCTCCTCGTCTCCTCTCTCTCATTCTCCTCGTCTCCTCTCTCTCATTCTCCTCGTCTCCTCTCTCTCATTCTCCTCGTCTCCTCTCTCTCATTCTCCTTGCCTCCTCTCTCTCATTCTCCTCGTCTCCTCTCTCTCATTCTCCTCGTCTCCTCTCTCTCATTCTCCTCGTCTCCTCATCTCCTCGTCTCCTCACTCTCATTCTCCTCGTCTCCTCTCTCTCATTCTCCTCGTCTCCTCGTCTCCTCTCTCTCATTCTCCTTTCCTCCTCTCTCTCTTCGTCTCCTCTCTCTCATTCTCCTTTCCTCCTCTTCTCCTCGTCTCCTCTCTCTCATTCTCCTCGTCTCCTCTCTCTCATTCTCCTCGTCTCCTCTCTCTCATTCTCCTCGTCTCCTCTCTCTCATTCTCCTCGTCTCCTCTCTCTCATTCTCCTCGTCTCCTCTCTCTCATTCTCCTCGTCTCCTCGTCTCCTCTCTCTCATTCTCCTCGTCTCCTCTCTCTCATTCTCCTCGTCTCCTCATCTCCTCGTCTCCTCACTCTCATTCTCCTCGTCTCCTCTCTCTCATTCTCCTCGTCTCCTCTCTCTCATTCTCCTCGCCTCCTCTCTCTCATTCTCCTTGTCTCCTCGTCTCCTCTCTCTCATTCTCCTCGTCTCCTCTCTCTCATTCTCCTCGTCTCCTCTCTCTCATTCTCCTCGTCTCCTCTCTCTCATTCTCCTCGTCTCCTCTCTCCCCCTCTCCTCGTCTCCTCTCTCTCATTCTCCTTGCCTCTTCGTCTCCTCGTCTCCTCTCTCTCATTCTCCTTGTCTCCTCTCTCTCATTCTCCTCGTCTCCTCTCTCTCATTCTCCTCGTCTCCTCTCTCTCATTCTCCTCGTCTCCTCTCTCTCATTCTCCTCGTCTCCTCTCCCCCATTCTCCTCGTCTCCTCTCTCTCATTCTCCTCGTCTCCTCATCTCCTCGTCTCCTCACTCTCATTCTCCTCGTCTCCTCTCTCTCATTCTCCTCGTCTCCTCGTCTCCTCTCTCTCATTCTCCTTGCCTCCTCACTCTCATTCTCCTCGTCTCCTCTCTCTCATTCTCCTCGTCTCCTCTCTCTCATTCTCCTCGCCTCCTCTCTCTCATTCTCCTTGTCTCCTCGTCTCCTCTCTCTCATTCTCCTCGTCTCCTCTCTCTCATTCTCCTCGTCTCCTCATCTCCTCGTCTCCTCACTCTCATCTCCTCGTCTCCTCTCTCTCATCCTCCTCGTCTCCTCGTCTCCTCTCTCTCATTCTCCTTGCCTCCTCACTCTCATTCTCCTCGTCTCCTCTCTCTCCTTCTCCTCGTCTCCTCTCTCTCATTCTCCTCGTCTCCTCTCTCTCATTCTCCTCGTCTCCTCATCTCCTCGTCTCCTCACTCTCATTCTCCTCGTCTCCTCTCTCTCATTCTCCTCGTCTCCTCTCTCTCATTCTCCTCGTCTCCTCTCTCTCACTCTCCTCGTCTCCTCTCTCTCATTCTCCTCGCCTCCTCTTCTCCTCGTCTCCTCTCTCTCATTCTCCTCGCCTCCACATCTCCTCGTCTCCTCTCTCTCATTCTCCTCCTCTCCTCTCTCTCATTCTCCTCGTCTCCTCTCTCTCATTCTCCTTGCCTCCTCACTCTCATTCTCCTCGTCTCCTCTCTCTCATTCTCCTCGTCTCCTCTCTCTCATTCTCCTCGTCTCCTCTCTCTCATTCTCCTCGTCTCCTCGTCTCCTCTCTCTCATTCTCCTTGTCTCCTCTCTCTCATTCTCCTCGTCTCCTCGTCTCCTCTCTCTCATTCTCCTTGCCTCTTCGTCTCCTTGTCTCCTCTCTCTCATTCTCCTTGCCTCTTCGTCTCCTCGTCTCCTCTCTCTCATTCTCCTTGCCTCCTCGTCTCCTCTCTCTCATTCTCCTGGTGTTATTTCCTCTCAGTGTGGCAGCAGACGAGGATCACACCTGTAATTGGTTTCTAATTGCTGCCTTTCCTTCAGTGCAGCAGATCTAACAGGAAATCTGACATTTTTTCTCATGTGTTCAGAGATATTTGAAGGAATAAATTATTTCTCTTTTCTCCTTCTTGGAGTTTCTTCTTTTCCAGTAATTTAACATTTACAATTTAAAGCAGCTCTTAAACCTTCACAGTTTCTTTAAGTCTCTCCGTGTCGGGATGTTAGTCGTCTCTTTTGTTTGATCAGTTTAAATATTTACAGACTGGTTTCTAGACAACAGGCTGTTTATCTTCAGTTATATTAGCTGTTGTTTCCTCTTTTCACTAACAATGAAATATTTATGTAACTGCTTCAAACTGATTTCAAGTCAGTTACAACCTGGAGAAGAGGTTTACGACTCCGCCTGCTCTGATTGGTCGTCTGT
The DNA here is from genome assembly GCA_006937955.1 of Pachypanchax playfairii. NCBI lineage: Eukaryota > Metazoa > Chordata > Actinopteri > Cyprinodontiformes > Aplocheilidae > Pachypanchax > Pachypanchax playfairii. Next base: position 493,696 of record SSNP01000005.1, read on the forward strand.
TGTTTTTGAGTGATGCTGTTTTAGGTAATAGAAATCCTCCGAGCTGCACGTGTTTCTGATATTTATTTTATTTGGTCAGTGTGCAGAGCTGCTGCTGCTGCTTCGTCTGGTTCTTATTTGCATTGCAGATTCATTTTTATTGTGTTTCTGACTAAATCCGTGTCGTCTGCAGTTATTGTCACTCTTGCAGCCAATATTCAGGAACAATCACCTGATTTTTGGGATAATTTATAGTTTGTTTAATTAGAACTAACATCCACTTCCAGCAGTCGACGTGTGCAGCCATGTGCAACTACAGGCAGCCACTTGTGTCTCTTTACTTCAGACTTTATGTTACTAATTGGTACCTCCAGCCACTCAGAGGGAGTGACTTCATGAAATGAACTGGTTAGTAGAAGTGAGGAGACGCAGGCTGTCCACAGCTGACTGATTCAGTAAGTATCTCCTGATTAATGACAGTTTACAGTGAACTAGAAAAAAGACAAAGTGCTTCAGAGAGCTGAGAAAGTGACCAGCAGCTGTAAAAACACCAGGACGACTCACTTACCGCCATGAACTCAGCGCTGGAGCTGACAAACTGTCTGAAGCACAGCAGGAAGTTCTCCTCAGTCGGGAGAATCTGGGCCAGCTGCAGAGAAATGACAGAGAAATGGAAGTGGTGAGAACAAGATGGTGGAGTTGATGTACTGAGGGAGAAGAAATGGAATAGAAGGAGCTCAAATGGGCAACTGAGACATAAATAATAAAGAACTATAACCTCAAAGCTGAGCCGGGCCTTGGACGGGGATATTTATTCTAACGCCTGTTTGGAACCGACTTTATCCATTCTATTAAACCTTGAGATAATTCTTCAGGCGAGTGATGGATTATTGATCCAACATAAACTCTTTCTCACATCTGTTTCAAATCCCTGACAGAAAACATTTAAATCCACCCCCCCCGACACGACACGTGGTTCTGAAGCTTCTGTTCGTTTAACTTCCTGCGTCTCTTTTCTAAAAGTCCACGTTTTCTACAGTTTATCATAAAAAGCTTCATTTAAACACTAAAATACAAGAATGTGTCTGTATGTATAGAAATGTCCTTCTCAGCCTCCGTCAGGAACATGTTTAATATAATTTATTTATGATGTGATGAACATCCTGAGTATCATCTTAATCTGACAGACAGTATGATGTTCCAGGAAGTTATCAGAATCTAGAAGTTTAGTTAGATTATTTCACGTCTCTTGTTAATCTTTGTTTACCGTCTTTATGTCTAATTAAAGACCCTTTCAGAATAAAACTCCTTTAAATGTGAACATGTTAGGGTGTGATGCTTTTCTCCATCACTGTCATGTTTGTGCAGGAATAAATAACTAAATAAGGATCCAGGACTTGAACAGAATAACATCTTCAGCTTCCTGTTTCCAGTTTCTACGTTTCCCTGAATCTCAAACCACAGATTAAAAAAACCAAGTAAATGACACAGAACTCCTCGATGGACTCACCTCTGACATCTCGATGCGTCCATCTTTGTTCTTGTCAAACTTCTGCATGAACTCCTTCATCCTTTCTCTGAAGGTTGGGTTTGAAGGGTCCTACAGAACATTTGTGTTGGTAATGAATAAAATCTGAGCGGTTGAACTGTGATTCCCTGATTGTCCCTGAACTCACCACTCCTGCTCC
>SSNP01000005.1:502862-510379 GCA_006937955.1 Pachypanchax playfairii
GCATGTGTATGAGTGTGTATGTGTGCATGTGAGTGTGTGTGTGCGTGTGTGTGTGTATATGTGCATGTGTGTGCATGTGTGTGTATATGTGCATGTGTGTGTGTGTGTGTGTGTGTATATGTGCATGTGTGTGTGTGTGTGTGTGTGTGTGTATATGTATGCATGTGTATGAGAGTGTGTATGTGTGCATGTGAGTGTGTGTGTGCGTGTGTGTGTGTATATGTGCATGTGTGTGCATGTGTGTGTATATGTATGCATGTGAGTGTGTGTGTGCGTGTGTGTGTGTATATGTATGCATGTGTATGAGAGTGTACATGTGTGTGTGTATCTGTGTGCATGTGAGTGTGTGTGTGCGTGTGTGTGTGTGTTTATATGTATGCATGTGTATGAGAGTGTGTGTGTGTGCATATGAGTGTGTATGTGTGCATGTAAGTGTGTGCGTGCACGTGTGAGTTGGCACTACACTGCCTGGCTGTAATCAAAGTCCCGTCCTGAAGGTCTTACTGACATTTGCTTTCTGAAGCTTCATAATTAAACGATAAACGAATGAAAGAATAAAGTCGATCTGATTTATTTGATAAATATCTGGATCAAATCAAATATTCTGAAGACGTGACAAATTCTTATGATTCTACAAAGCAGCATGAGATGGTGGATCTACTGGGTTCATTAATAAAAGCTTAAAATCAATAAATTATTTAACCTGTAACAGTTTTATGTGCGTCAGCTGTCACTCATCTGTTCCACATTAATAGATTCAAACATTTAGCATCTTCACATCACAGCTGATTGTCTTGTTTTAACAGAATTTACTGGTTCAGTTCAGCCTGATGTTTTGGTCTTCCACCCCAAACCCTTTCAATGCTGAGTCACTCCAGTCCTCCGAGACCCGGTCACAAGGATCTGTTCCTGGTTTAGATTTTAAAATCTTTGCCCTACTCAGTCAACTCTCACAGCTGGAGTTAAAGTGGACGTTTGTGCACTAAGTGCATATTTAAAGCATAAAAAGCACATTTGCCTTTCAAACGTTGCAGCTCGTCTATTCAAATATTCTTTCCTGAGATCTCAGCTGGGAAAATTCAGGACGAAGATTTTGCTCCAAATGTACATTTACAGGCTGCAGGAAAATAATTGACAGCAAGTTCTGGAATGAAGGAAAAGATGCTGTAATTTATTTTTTCTGCTTTGAAGGAGTGAATGAAAACGTGTTGATGAGATGCAGAGGAAGATGAGAAACACAATCCAGCTGAGATCTGATCCAACAAGGGAATACGAGGTCTCGTCGTCTCCAGGTGCGTCGCCTCTCGTGTATTTTTATCTGTCTCAGAAATGTTTACTCAATCTGAACAAACAAATAAACTCTGCTGTCTGTCTGCTGAAACAGAATCCGACTCTGCAGCCAAATCTGGGCCTTTGTTTTGCAAAGTGGCTCGTTGGAAAGCAAAAGTATGTAAAACAGCTGGACACACCTGAAACAGTCTCTCCAGCAGTGTGTGGGATGGGGGTCAGCTGCAGAGCACCTGTGCTCCGCCCACCACCTAATCACACCTTGATTTCCCAGAGGAACACCTCCCTAGGTTGTGTTCCAGCATGTTGACACTGAATTATCTGAAATGTGTTTGCAGGTGGATTTTTTGGCCGAACTTTAATTTAAAATCTATCAGTAATCCAAAAGTCCAGCCGGAAATTTGAGAAGATAAAATTAGATGTTTGAGAAACAGCAGCAGGTGAAACAAACCGAAGAGTTCAGGTTCATCTTCAACCTCCCTCAGAAATGGTTTCACCTTGTACACACGGACACACACACCGTGTAAGAACGCACATCATCAGTCACACGCGCGTGCACGCCCTGAGACTTCTGCAGAAGGAAGATCTGACTGAAGCTGAACCGATCAGACGGGTTCGGGTCTGAGTGGTCACGTGATGGAGGATATTAACATGAATCAACTGATAATTAAAAGATTCAGACGCGTTGAGAAAATAAATGATCAGCTGGAATCGAAGCAGTAAAATCAGCAAAACTTCAACATAAAACAAGAAAATATGTCACAAAGCAGAAACAGCGCGTGAGTGAAACATTAAAACATCTGCGTCCAGAAGAACTTTGTGTTCCATCACAGGAAACGTCCCTGCGCGCGCACTGCGCTCCTCGGGGAGAAGCTCTGACAGGGAACCGCCGTCTGCATCTCCTCATACTTTACACCACAAACATGATGGCAGCTCCTCCTCAGGGTTTCTGACTCACTGAAAATTCTTCTAAAACCTCCTCAAAACCAGACGGAACTTTTTAACACATAAAAACGATAAAGACAAAAATATTTTCTCGACATGAGAATATTTTACGCACAATTAAACATCTGGAGGGATTCAGTGACTCTTAAAAAGTAACTTAAATTGTGTTATGATTCTCAAATTGTTCCAACATTTTCCGGCCAACAAGAATATAATAAATACGATGTTATTTAAAGATGCGTTGACACCCCCCCCCCCCCCCCTTCCCATGAAGGAACGCTTTCATTAATTAAACTATGAAACAAGTTACAGGAGGGAAACAAACTCCTACCGTCAACATCAAAATGTTTCCAGATGTCCAGGAACTGGGACGCGGTGACCTCGGCCAGGTGAAGGTGGGGGGGCTGCTGTGCAGGGTTTGCCATGATGATGCTGTTGAAGGAAAAAAGCAGGAACGAATCCGCTGCGAACTTTTAGTCTCCTGCTCAAACTAACCCACTCTGTGGTCCCGGCTCGCCGCGCGCCGCTTTTTAACGCGGGCGCAGCAGCGGCGCTGCCGCTGCGCCGCCGCTGGGGGCGCACGGACAGCATCCATTTGACTCAGCATCCTTCTGTGTGTGTGTGTGTGTGTGTGTGTGTGTGTGTGTGTGTGTGTGTGTGTGTGTGTGTGTGTGTGTGTGTGTGTGTGTGTGCACGTGCGCGCTGCCAGGCTCTTGTGTGATGGGACGTCTGAGGCGCTGCAGTGGACAGAACGGTGTGTATTGGAAACAGGCGCATATGGATCAACTGTTCCTTCACTGCAGCTCCCCTGTGCACGCGGTGTGTTTGATCTAACGCGGTGCACGCGGTGCCCTGGCATACTTAAATATATGAGTGTGCGTGCACACGCACGCGCTCTTCTCTGTTTCTATACATCAGTGTGTATCTAAGCGTGCTGCTCCCCGAGCTTGTCTCCCAGTGTGTGTGAGACCTTCACAGACTTAATTAGAGCTCACACACTAATCACATTTCCCACACAGCCTCTAGCCAGCAGTGATTAGCCCACATAACAAATGTAAATTATAAAAAAAGGGAAAAGATGGAGGCAGGAGGGTTTTTCAATCATGGCAGTTTACTATGCTCCAATACTGATATCTCCTTTAACTCAGAGATGAAGTAACATTACTGTAATGAGCAGGAGGGTCTCCTGAAGCTTCATGTTGTCAGTTCTGGCACATGTTTCTACATCCTGAGAGTCTTTATCTCCTGTTGGACGGATTCTTTATCAAACTCAACATCAACACTTTATTTATGTTCCTGGTTCAGACTGAAGACTTCTAGCAGAGCTAACTGTGGACTCCAGATGTTTAATGGTTCTTTCTGCTTTTCTCGCCACATCGTGTCAAAATGTTTACTGTAGCAGAAAATGCAGAACTTAAGGAGGTCACTCAGTCAGCTGTGACAGTAGCTCCAAAACCTCGTGATCAGCATGAATTTGATTGGTCGCAGGAGGAAAATATGCAGAGCTGAAAACAATGTCATGTTTAAGATGCTCCAACATCAGCAGCAGTTCTCATGTGATGCTGGAGGGACGTTTCTGTATCAGCTTCAGGTTTACACCAACATCTATAATAATAAATCAACACATTAATACATAAAACCATCACTTACTTTTATTTTTTAATAATATACCAGTAGTTTAAAGAGTTTAAATCCAACCTGTTTGTGTTTTAAGACTAACAAGGACTGAACACAAGTGACGGTTCTTCACCTTCCATCAGAACATGTTCTGAAACTGCTGATTTGTTACAAGTCCAGAAGGTTTTCTGCATTACAGTTTGTTTTATTCTTTCTGTGGCTGCAGAATTGGAAACCGATGGCAGAGGACAGAGCGGGGGGTTTGACAGAACAGCAGAATTTGATTACCAGGAGGTTTGAATGTGTTGCTGCGTCTCACAGAGGAGACGGAGCTCCAGAGAAGTTTCATCACTGATAAAAACTCTGTTCTGTTCAAACTGCCTGACATCATCAGCTCAGTGGAACTCTGGATGCGTCGTATTGATTCACCTGCAGGAAACATCATGTCTCACACCACAGGTGAAACATCCGTTTGTCCAGGTAGAATCTGACCCGGATCTGAAAAGCCAAACCAACACAAACGATCCAAAATCCAAATCCAGAATATTTCCTGATGTTTGATCTTGTTATTAAACTGAGTGAAGAAAAGTTAGTAAACATGAAGCAGATTCAGTGAATCATTAGAACTCTAATTAATATCAGACTCAGTAACTAAATTCATCTTCCACACGGCTGAACTTTGTGTCAACACAAGCTAAAGTCATGAAATCGTGCACGTAAGTAAGAACTTATGGACGTTACTCATATCAATATTAAGATGTTGGGAAGTTTGTTGAAACTAATTATTTAGTCTGTGTTGAGTGCTGATGTTCTGTGTTTGGTGACATGTTTTAAGATTTGTGTCTGAATGGAAACTATTGTTAACTAATTTAAATGATCAATAAGATTTATCATCTTGCTGCGAGTGATGCATGTCCAACCCGACTCCACGGAGGTGGAGCAGTAATTTTCCAGCTGCAGCTTGTTCTCTGAGACGCTGCTGACAAGCTGCTGGCAGCTGACTGCTTTTGGAAAGTCAGCAGAGACGTTCATTAAAGCTGCTCTTGGTTCTTCAGAGAGTGTGACCACACGTACACGACACAGCTGAAGATCAGTGTGTGTGTGGGATGGAGGAAGGTGACTGAGAATGTAAACTCAGCAGAGCTGTCCTGTTCCATTTCTGTAGCTTCTGTTTGCACAGCTGATAATCAATAACAGATTCTATAGGCTCACAAGACGTAGAGACAACAGATACGTTACAGAAGAGACGTGTCACCTGCAGCTGGCAGTGAAACACGACGTTAAAGAAATCCTGGGTGTTAATGGAATACCTGTGAGCAGTCAGTATCTTACCTGCAGTCAGTATGACTGGAATCATGAGGACCTTCTCAGGGTTCAGTCAGGCCAGACCTGTTCTCAGGTGCATCTTCTCAGACTCGGATCAGACCATGACCTGAGGGTCGGACAGTCCTCTTCAGGATTTAGTGATGAGCAGCAGAATTCATGGTTCTATCAGTCACAGCGAGTTGTTCAGGTCCAGAAGCAGTAAATCAGCCCAGACCATCATCCTACCGCCACCATGTTTGATTAGCAGTTTTACTCCAGATGTAATGGAACACAACATCCTGACATGTGACACGTGTTTGTGGTGGAGTTGTTCCAGATGATAGGACCGTCTCTTGAATGGTTCCTGAAGTCCTCCCTGATTCTCTAACCTGAGTTCAGTCTGACTGCTGCAGGTGAGATACTGACTGATCATTACTGTAAGTGTTTCCTCTTACAACCATCTGAAGCTGAAAGTCTGTTACCTGCATCCAAAATGGCAGATTTTTGTAGCAGTTGGACTTTGTACTGTTTGGACCTCTTTGTGAATGTGTGCAGATCCAACAGAGACAAACATGGGTGCTGTGTTTGTGTTGTCAGGCTTCATTTGTATTAATATTTTAGCTCCACAGTAGCTGCACCTCTACACGCTGTATGGAGATGAATTATGTAAGAGAATGGCGCATGGCACGGAAACGGCCATTTCCACTTCATCTCAATCTCAAAGCTACTTCATCAGTTTGAAGTGTGTTTAAAGTGAAGGACTGAGAATGTGTGTGTTGATGAGGTGTGTGTGTGTTGATGAGGTGTGTGTGTGTTGATGAGGTGTGTGTGTGTTGATGAGGTGTGTGTGTGTGTTGATGCTGATGAGGTGTGTGTGTGTGTTGATGAGGTGTGTGTGTGTTGATGCTGATGAGGTGTGTGTGTGTTGATGAGGTGTGTGTGTGTTGATGCTGATGAGGTGTGTGTGTGTGTTGATGAGGTGTGTGTGTGTTGATGCTGATGAGGTGTGTGTGTGTTGATGAGGTGTGTGTGTGTTGATGAGGTGTGTGTGTGTTGATGAGGTGTGTGTTGATGCTGATGAGGTGTGTGTGTGTTGATGAGGTGTGTGTGTGTGTGTTGATGCTGATGAGGTGTGTGTGTGTGTTGATGAGGTGTGTGTGTGTTGATGCTGATGAGGTGTGTGTGTGTTGATGCTGATGAGGTGTGTGTGTGTGTGTTGATGCTGATGAGGTGTGTGTGTTGATGAGGTGTGTGTGTGTTGATGAGGTGTGTGTGTGTTGATGCTGATGAGGTGTGTGTGTGTGTTGATGAGGTGTGTGTGTGTTGATTAGGTGTGTGTGTGTTGATGAGGTGTGTGTGTGTTGATGCTGATGAGGTGTGTGTGTGTTGATGCTGATGAGGTGTGTGTGTGTGTTGATGAGGTGTGTGTGTGTTGATGCTGATGAGGTGTGTGTGTGTGTTGATGAGGTGTGTGTGTGTTGATGCTGATGAGGTGTGTGTGTGTTGATGAGGTGTGTGTGTGTTGATGAGGTGTGTGTTGATGCTGATGAGGTGTGTGTGTGTGTTGATGAGGTGTGTGTGTGTGTGTTGATGCTGATGAGGTGTGTGTGTTGATGAGGTGTGTGTGTGTTGATGAGGTGTGTGTGTGTTGATGCTGATGAGGTGTGTGTGTGTGTTGATGAGGTGTGTGTGTGTTGATTAGGTGTGTGTGTGTTGATGAGGTGTGTGTTGATGCTGATGAGGTGTGTGTGTGTGTTGATGAGGTGTGTGTGTGTTGATGCTGATGAGGTGTGTGTGTGTTGATGCTGATGAGGTGTGTGTGTGTTGATGCTGATGAGGTGTGTGTGTGTGTTGATGAGGTGTGTGTGTGCTGATGAGGTGTGTGTGTGTTGATGAGGTGTGTGTGTGTTGATGAGGTGTGTGTGTTGATGAGGTGTGTGTGTGTTGATGAGGTGTGTGTGTGTTGATGCTGATGAGGTGTGTGTGTGTTGATGAGGTGTGTGTGTGTTGATGAGGTGTGTGTGTGTTGATGAGGTGTGTGTGTGTTGATGAGGTGTGTGTTGATGCTGATGAGGTGTGTGTGTGTTGATGAGGTGTGTGTGTGTTGATTAGGTGTGTGTGTGTTGATGAGGTGTGTGTGTGTTGATGCTGATGAGGTGTGTGTGTGTGTTGATGAGGTGTGTGTGTGTTGATGCTGATGAGGTGTGTGTGTGTTGATGAGGTGTGTGTGTGTGTTGATGAGGTGTGTGTGTGTTGATGCTGATGAGGTGTGTGTGTGTGTTGATGAGGTGTGTGTGTGTTGATGCTGATGAGGTGTGTGTGTTGATGAGGTGTGTGTGTGTTGATGGGGTGTGTGTGTGTTG